>JAKMXA010000235.1:0-90211 GCA_025328625.1 Colletotrichum sp. SAR11_240
GGCCGTGTCAGGGGGTGTTGGGGGGGGCTGGGGTTTCGGGTTTGGTCTTGGGGGGGGGGCCGGGGGGGGGTGGGCGGGGGCCGTTGGTTCGCGGGGGGTGGAGGGTGATGACCTTTGGTGAGTTTCTTACCTTTCTTTTCGGGAGCGTGTGCTGAATGTTGGATGGGCAGATTTCTTTGGGAGGGGGTACTCGGACGCGCCGACGGATCTGCCGTACGACTCGCGGCTGTACACGACGCAGATCCTCCTGGCGCTGGCGTCGTCGCCGCTGCGCGGGTGGACGGGCGACGACGCGTTCCACCTGCTGGGGTACTCGCTGGGCGGCGCCGTCGCGGCGGCGTTCGCGGCGAGCAGCCCGCACCTCGTGCGCAGCCTGACGCTGGTCGCGCCGGGGGGGCTGATCCGCTCGGCGGCGCACGTGGGCTGGCGCAGCCGGTTCCTGTACAACTCGCCGCTGCTGCCGGAGGGGTTCAGGAGGTGGGTTGTCGGGCGGCGGCTGGCGCCGGCGAAGAGGGCGGGGGCGGGGGATGTGCCGGAGGCGGAGGCCGTGGACGGCGTGGAGGAGGCCGGGTGGGATGAGCTGCGGCTTGTGGGCGGGGGGCGGATCGGGGAGGTTGTGGGGTGGCAGCTGGCGGCGCACGAGGGGTTTGTGGGGAGTTATGTGTCGACTATACGGGAGGCGCCGGTGTATGACCGGGCGGACGAGGAGTGGCGGGTGCTGGCGAAGGTGTTGGAGGCACGGAGGGAGGAGGGGGATGTGGCCGGGGCCGGGTTGCGGAAGGGGCGGGTGTTGTTTGTGCTTGGTGAGCGGGACGAGATTGTGGTGCCTGGGGAGACGGTGTGGGATGCGCGGAGGGTGTTGGGGGAGGACGCGGTGGAGGTGCTGGTGCTGAAGGCGGGGCATGAGGTCGGGGTGACCAAGGGGGAGGAGATTGTGGATGGGGTTTTGGTGGCGTGGGAGAGGGCGTGAATGAAGGTTAGAATGGTATAGATGTTTTGGGTGTTGGCATTTTAGATCGGGGTTTGTGTTTCGTTGGCTAGACGTTGCGTGTGAAAAGAGTTGTTTAGAATTTGGTAGATTAGGTACTTAGATTAGAGTCATCAAAGATGCGGTTGAGTTGAGCTGGAGACCCTTTCCGTGCTCGCCCACGTGGAGAGGAATGTGGCGTGGCGTGGTAGTTGGGGAGGATTGCTAGGGCAGGTTTCTTGTAATGCCGTGTCTTGGTCGAGAGATCTGGTGTCTCATCGCCCGGGCGGAAGGGAAGGGTCGTCTGGAAGGACCGAGGGACCAAGGGACCTCTCCATTCCACGGCCCGGTCATGGAGCTTTCGGTCCGGGGGTTCAAGTCATGTGCGACTGTCGATCAGGGTCTGGTGGCACGTTGGTGTGGCGAGTTGTGCAGTCTACGGACAGCAACGATCACAAGACAAAAGGACATGATATACGAATACCCCTAAGCTCAGCATTGGCTCTGGAGGTTATCTAATCTATCCAAACTCAAACAACTAAAGTCAAGGCTCCTGGTCTCGAGACTCCGCACGCCGCCGTGCGGTTCGGCGACTCAACATGTGGATTGCTATACTAAACCAGATCCCCAAGGGTAACAGCGGAGGGACGACTATCAAAAGACCGTCAAACGTGTCTGCCCATTCCCCTTTGATGGCGACCATCGTCACGACGGCGAAGAAGCCGGAACCGAGGAATATTGTGATGATCTTGTCTTGCCAGGGATCGTGGCGTCTGACGCTGCGGAGTGAAGACGTCGAGGCGGCGTATAGAGCGAGGAATAGGAGGACTAGTATCGCGTCTGGTTCTGACCAGCGAATCGCAGAGACTAGCGGGGCCCAGGTCTAAGGTTGTTAGAGTTCCAAGAGGGCTCGAGTTCACGGCAAAACTCAACGTACCAGATTCCGCTCAAAGATGGACTCGTGTCCAGGAGGCTCGAGGTTTAACCAGCCGCTGACCAAGGGGAAGATGAGAAGAGACGAGATCAATGAGAGCAAGCCTGCTGATGCGGTTCGGAAGTGATGTTGCCTGTGTGCATGGTCTCCATTTTGAGTCTTTGTGCAAGTGGATGAAGTGAGGTTCTCTTCTGCGTCCCCCGGGGCTTCTGAGGTGGAATAGTCGTGAATAAGTGGCGTGACGGTATCCACAGCGTCGTGCACTTCATGGATTCGGTTCAGAAAGCTCATAGCAGAGAGAGGTGTGGTCTTTGAAATGAAGTATCACAACTATACCGCTTTGCTCTCACAATTTCTGGAATTCAGACAGGAAGGAGACGGAACTTTGTCAGGATTTTCGTGTTTCCTGGAGAAGAGCTGAAGGTCAGCTGTAGAGCCCAATCAGCCATGAGAATACCCGTAAGCGTTGAGCGGAAATCATTCGGGCTGACTTTCTACCGATGCGGTCGCTGTTGATTGGAGATCCTTCATCATACTCGGCCGTGAGACGCACCAACGCGGCGTGAGAGCTTGGAAAGCGGAGTCAACTCTCTCAACAGGGTTAACTCGCGGACTTGCGGTCTCATCTCGCAAGTCAACCACCAGGGGTTCTCTAGGTTTCCGAGCCTACTGCAATTGCGTTCCCAACCTCCGCGCGGGATATCGTGTGCTGGGGAACATCGCAGACTAGTCCGCAGGTCCAGCCGGGTTAGCGCAGAATAAGGAGCCGGTGGACGGGGCCGGATACTTTGAAGGAGCCGCGTAGACACGATAATAGGAAGCTGCAGAGTATATAGATAAGTTTATGCCATTCAAGTGTAAAGAAGCGCTCCTCCCCCGACCCCGAAAACCTTCTGTCAATATTGCATCGTGCATAACTCTACCCCTCGCGACGGGCCCGTCGTGAAGTATCTTTAGGGGATTTAACCATCTCATTGGCCGGGTTTGACAACTCTACACGGATGCCTTTCTCCATAGCCCAACGACAAATTTCCATCGAGCGCATCAGGAAGTCTTATCCGTGGACCCTGGACAAGGTGGGAAACTCCAACAAACCCACTCGGGCTGTAAGCACGAATCCATCGCCGGCAGCTTCGCTAGCGCCAGACTACGACCCCGCGCTGGTTAAACGCGGGATGCAGTGCGCGAACCCAATACTCTGGAGCAGCGGGTATTTGCGACCCTATCACAGCGACGTCCACCCAGCCGTGGCCTGGCCGGCGATGGCTTCATTGGAATTCTTCCGGTGGACGCCTTGCGCGAGTCACGTCTGCGCCGACGGAGATGGCTTCTTCTTGGCGCTATGCCGAACTCAACGATACGAACACGCAAGGCATGCTTTTGTCTAGAGGAAAAATATTTCGGAAATCAGTGAAGTTATCCTTTGGCTTACGCAGGCCTCGTTTGTTGCGGGCGATGATAAATGTGAATTCGGCTATAAGAGAGCAAGCAGTTGCATTTTCCGCAAGTTGTGTTGGCATACAAGCATCATCACTACCATCATCTAGACAATCTACTGCTAAAACTCTCACATTCTCAACGAAACCTATCATCAAAATGCTCAGACTCTGGAGTGCCATCCTCTTCTTCCTCCTCATCGGACCCAGCTTGGGTCTTCCGCCCCTGCGCGGGATGGTTCCGAGAGGAAGGACCAGGCCTCATCCCAACACGGCAGGCTCTACGAACGAAAAGTTTCACAACTGCAACGCGTATAAGTGGGATGTCTACCATGGTGCGAGTCCGGGTAGCGGCAAAGGAGTCAAGGAGAATTGCTGCCAAGTCGCTGGTTTCACGCCGCAGAAAGGCTCGAAGATCAAGTGCTAGGCGTAACGTACTTGGTCAACTACTTACGTGGTGGAATTATGCCACCAAGAAATAGCTCATGATGAGTTCTCATGTTGATGGAGCCGAAGGGGATATGATTTGGGTGCTTGGTGGCGGCGAGAGGATGGATAGACAGCTGGGGCTTGGCTCATTGAGGCTGGGGATCCGGACGAGTGTAAATCGGCCTTCCTTTAGTAGTTTATATATATGAATCGTGATGAGACTCGAGGCCTTTATGTTCATTGCAGGCTGAGACAGACCAAGACATTGGTCAGGCCCGGACTTGCCTATGTTTATCATAACGCAGTGGCTTCCCATGACCAAAGTCCCGTTTTCAACCTGCTCAGACAAATTTTTAACCTGACCTGCTGAAGAGCTCCATCGACGTCGGTCTGCATGCGTAGTGCCTCGGTCTGAAAGCTGAAGCCGTCGCTGGGTTGATAAGTCATGACGCACAAAGCGCGGGGTGAGCACCTCCTGGCTTGACAGAGAAAATCGGGCTGTATTCAGCTTTCTCGAATCTGCTGTTTCCCCTTAGACACTTCTTCTGATTTGGATAGATTTTGATGCCAAAGCTCATCATCAGGTAGAATACTTAGATCATCCGCAAATCACTCATACTTGGGCCGCTCCGCTTATTCCCGGAGTCGCGGCCCCACATGGCCCCGCACGGCGCCGGCTTCTGTCTCGCCGGCGACGGCATCCGGGGCCTCTCTGAAACATTGACTGCAGTTTCAGCTGCGAAGGAATCTAGAGTGCTGCGTTAGCATGACTGAGTTTTATAAGAGGTAGTTCTCTAGTGACGGATGTTGCTGAGCTCGGCTGGGGGACGTAGCTTTCGTTGAGTTGCTGTCTTTAGCCCGGGGATAAGAGCAACATCAACTCCTATCTCTTAAGCCAATGAAGCTCAGGTGAGCCAACTTACCGCCTCGAACAACGAGTCCGTCACAAATCTCTTATCTCTTCCCGCCCTTTACGAAATATCATCATGATGAGTCGTCCTTCACAGAGACATTATCATCATGAGTCATTTAGGATAGTATATATAATTGAGAGTGAAGAACAGAGGAACAAAACATACCAAACCAAGCTCTCCCAAAAGCTTTCCCCAAACATTTCATCGCAACACTCAACACTATGGAATCTCCAACAGTTGCTCTTATTACAGGAGCCAATGGCGGGATTGGCCGTGCCGTTGCCGAAATCTTAGCAGCGGACCACCACTACCACGTCGTCATCGGGTCTCGGAGCCTTGCTGCCGGCCAATATGTAGCCGAATCCCTGAAGTCTCGTGGTCTGCTCGCGTCAGCTGTACAACTCGATCTCACGGTCGACGCAGATATACTTGCTGCTGCCGCCTATATTTCAGAAACATTTGGCAAGCTCGATGTTTTGGTCAACAACGCCGCTGTACACTTTGACATGACGCAGTGCCTCTCCGTTCGGGAGCAGTGGACGTCCACTTTCGCCACAAACGTCGTCGGCACTGCCGTCTTGACCGACAAACTCTTATCGCTTCTCCGCAAGTCCGAATTCCCGCGGATCGTCTTCGTCAGCTCTACCAAGGGATCGATGGGCGCGGCGCTAGACACCACCTTGGCGTTCCAAGACCTCGCATTCAATCCGTACGATGCCAGCAAGGCTGCGGTCAACATGTTGACTGTCGGCTATGCTAAGGTACTGAAAGATGTTGGAGGAGTTGCGAATGCTGTCTGCCCAGGATTGGTCGACACCAAGATGACAGCATCTCTGGGCGAAGAGATCTTGGCAAGTCATGGGGCTGCCTCGCCCGAGCTGGGCGCTAGGAGAATTGTAGAGATGGCTACGTTGGAGAAGGGAAGTGGTGTGTCAGCGACATTTTCGAGTAGAAATGGGACTATTCCTAGGTAAGACTTGAGCACCAAAACCATCTCATCTTTCATGTCTGCTTTATATACAATTATCAAGATGCCACTCCTCAAACATGCTATGGCTCTGCCTGGTTGTTATCCAACCTTTAATATTCCCCATCCTCCATTGTCACGAGACCATTGATGTACATATGCTTCACAACAGGATATGTCGCTAACGCGTAGTTGCTCTGACGACTTAGAATATAGTGCGGCGTGACTCCCTTGAACCCTTCGATAGGAACAACATTCCAATCTGGGGTGAAAGCATGTAAGAAATAAGTTGCTGTCCAATCCAGGGGCCACGATGGCTTGATGGGAGTCCAGTCAATTTTGACTTCTCCTTCATCCGCTGACGCTGTTAATCCGGCGTCAATGTCGAGCTCCAGAGTTTCGTTTTGTAACCCAAATAACTCAATTGCGTCCTCCGGATTCCAGCCCACTGGCGCAAAAGCTTTACTGTCGAGGATGAGCACCTCGCCTGGTTCGCGAACCAGACTCTCCGCAACTCTGGTCAGGCACCAATTGCTGTGTGTTGTCCACCCGCCGTTGTAGACCTTGTGCATATTTTCCATCCAGAGCTTCGTCATCTTAGCACCCTTTTTCGACATGAAAGTGCCGCTGTTCAAGTTTTGGTCTATCTGTCGGCCTCCGACAGCCGTGAATCCGCTTTTGCGCAGAGCAGCAACATCCCTCAACACCTGCACATCGAAATCAATGTACACACCGCCATATTCATGGACGGCTTTGACTCTCATAAAGTCTGAAATATGCTCTTTGTAAGCCAACTTGACTCCTTGATTCGTCTCGCGCGGGGCTTCCATCCATTTTACTTGAAGGCCGGGCATCGAGAATATTCGCGCAGCCCACTTTCCGGAGGATCCGTTGCGAGCGCGGTCGATCTGAGCTTCTTTGGCGTTTGTATGGAGGTATATAGTGTGTGGTTTCAGATAGAACCAGGCTGAGTACATCGATAGGTATTGTTCGAAGGCAAATTTAAGCTCAGAATCAACGTCGTAGAGTGCCCAAACAAAGTGCACTTGGTTTGGTATCTCGTCCTTGCCTCGGAGGATTTTACTCGTGAAGTTGAGATTGGTGTTCGGTCGCATCTTCAGTATTATCAACGAGATGCTTATGAATGAAAGTGTAAAGAGTATGGGTAATACTGCACGGGGAATGGGCGGGCCTCTGAATAGGGATGATAACCACATTGTGATTGGAAGTGACAGAAGGAGGATTGAGATGACGGGCCTTGTAAAGGAGGTGTTCATCGAATTTAAGGCATCACTAAAAGCAGCACAAAAGTGTCGTGAACCTTCTGAATAAACTTCCAGACTAGGTTTCGGTCAGACTTCAGTAGCCACAAAAAGGTCTCCGGATGTGCCGTGCGCATTGGCGGTGGTGCGGTATCCCACCGCTAGAAGGGGAACGTTGAAACTCACGGGCGAAGATGACGGGACACGTTAAGCACTCGGTAGCTCTTTCAGGCTCATAACTTTTGGCATTCTCTGAGGGCTAGTCGCACGTTTTCATGGAGAGTTACACTGTGGAAGGAAAAGATCGAGTTCCGGGTGTAGTATGACACTTCGGGTCTCTTACACACTTGCGGTAACATAGACAGTCTGAATCACCGTGCTTCGCGGGGCGCATCGCGACTTCCTGGAGGTGCTGGTTGCGGAGACGATCGCCGAGCTCGAGGTTGATGTCGTGGACGGTACCAAAACCGCTTCAGCCGTCTGAATACCTCCACTCAACGTCGAAGAGACAGATCCTCCAACGGGCTGTTGAAGAGACGTAGAGTTGGAGGCGAGAGTTGTCGTCGCTACAGGCACCATATTTTCCGCCTCAAGAGTCGAGGTGATCGCCGGGAGAGTCCAAGGAGTAGCAGTCGGGGCAATGCTGACACCCTCGGCCGTGACATTCGCTGCAAGGGGCTGCGGCCACACGGCAGGGCCGGGCATGGTGTAGTTCACAATCCACGGGCGGTACATGTAGAACTCGATACCAGGCTCGTGGCCGGTGTACAAGCCGGGGATCTTGACCAACGGCCCCGGCACTCCGGAGGCGCCGCTCGCATTCTCGACCTCGATCTGCGCGCAGTTGAAGTAGAACTCGGCCCCACCGAAATCTCCCGCTCCGTGGACGCCGATATGTTCAATGCGGAGGAGATACTGTCCTGCCGGAGTCGCTTCGGGCAACTTGAAGGTGAAGTTGCCGACGTCATAGGCACCCCACTGGATGCCCTCGCTGGAGAATGTCTTGGGGCCGAGCTCGAAGATCTTGAACCAGTCGCCGGAGCCGTCGTACTCTCGCACGTCACCCGGAGCTTTGGAAAGGTATGCCTGCATCGGGCCGGGGTGCTGGATTTGCCCGCCGAAGTTGAGGCCGAACCCAACCTCATCGCCGGCCTTCACCTTGTAGACGCCGGTCTTGCTTGCGTACTGCATGGAGCCAGACTGGCAGCGGAGGTCTGTGCTGTCGTATCCGTTTTTCAGGGGCATGTAGCCCTGGGTATTCTCGCGGACATATTCGTTGTAGCCAGTGAAGTTGCCGTTGACGATGAGGTGGGGGAAGAAGTAATGAGCGGACGCGCTGGAGATGGCAGCGGCTAAGCTAAGGAGGGTGGAAGACCTCATCTTGATGTGAGGTTGAAAATGGAAAAGACTGTAAAGGATGGAAATGAATGGATAGCCAACGACTTGACCGGCACAGGAGAGGATGAGAGACCAGAAGGACGCTGACCTGGCATCTCAGTGGTGTTGCTTGGTTATGTAGAGAGAACACCACGCGATATGACTCTGACTGCCGGCCTCCTAATTGACTGCCGTGCAATCATCACCTGTACCTGAAAATGCCGGTTGGTCCTGTCATCACGCAAGCCGCCGATATGTTCATTTGACGTCTACCGTTCCGTTTCAAGAGCAGCCGGGGCTGGAGCGCACCCTTGAAGATGTAGGCGAATAGGCTTCAAAGGAGGACGCGTCCCTGCATGACAGTTCGTCGACCTAAGAAAACTCCCTAGCGAGGTGCACTAGGCTAAGTTCAAAGCGGTTGTTCAAGAAGCACATCAATGGGGCATCCCACCGGCTGTCATGGGCGGCCCGCTTGGCTAGTGTATCCTTAATACTAGGAGCCTCTTGTCCTTGCATGAGCCACAGCGCCTATCTGATTGGGCTTCTAGAAGCGCTCTCCGTACATTGGGTCGGATGCGGATAATCGTGAAGGAAGAGAAGATTCGTGAGGTAACTCTGCCACTGCCAATGTAAGCGAGATAGGGGGTATCAAATTTCAAACCTTCCCATGAGGCGCGGCTTTGCCTGTTAATTGTGTGTGATCAAGAGGAGTATGTAGCATTGCTGCAATGCCTGGAGGGGTATGTCTGGAAAAGTTCTATCCGATCTAAGGAAGAACTAGAAGCGCTCGTAAAGAGTGAGTGAGCATGGGCTTTTATTATGTGCCCGCAAGCGGACTTTTCTTCACTACATATCCTCTTGAAAGTCAAGACTCATGTCGAGGTCTGTTTTTACATAGACCTTATCTCTTCCTCGTACTCTTCGAGGGCCTTCTCTGCTTTCTCTCTGTCCCATTCAGTACCTTCTCCATCGGTGCCTGGCCATCCAGCATCTTTCATTATCTGTCTCCTTCTCAAGTCGCACTCGCTGGGGTTGTTATTGTCGTTCGGCTGACATACGTCGCCCCGAAGAAGATCCGGCGTCCAGTTCATGATTCTGTACTGCTCCTTGCAGAACTCGAAGAATGTCTCGATGCGGTAGGTCGGCATGCATTTCCATCCCTCAGGCCCGTATGGGTCTGCATCCACATCGTACATCTCCGCATCCCAATCCCGGGCCCAACCGGGAAGATCACCGTCGTTCTTCCACAGTATTACAACTCCACGCTTGGTGTCAAGTAGAAGAGTCCATCCAACCTGCTCCTCTTGGGCTGATGCAAGGTCTATGATGTAACCCGGAAGTCTACCCTCTTTGTTGTCTAGCTCGGGGGGCTCGATGGCAGGCCATCTCTTGATTTCCTCAGAGTACTGCCAGTCGATATACTCAATTGGCCTAGTTGACTTCAGGATGCATGGAATACCATACGGGCCGGAAACGAAATATGGAATGCTCCTCAAAAGTTCAATGACCTCCTTCGTCTTACCCAGGCTAGCAAAATATTCGTGAGTGATTTGCGGCCAGCCGGTTGGAGGTGGGTATTCCAGGAGCGCCGCCTCTTCTGCATGCATGCGTTTCATGAATTCATAAAAGGATGTGATGGCTTTGACGGTAGCGTCGTGCGAGTACTCAGAAGACTGGGACATGTTCGAGAACGTTCGGAGCAAGAAAGGTACGGAAGATGTCAAGAAATGAGTCTGATGATGTTGGAAGGGAACCAGCCTGCATCTGCCGTAAATTTGAGGGTCGCGCGAAACGTTTGAACACGAGCTGGCAGAGGTGAAGTTGTTGAAGTGGACAGTTGTTCATTACCTGGTCGGTTGGGTTTGTGTGGCCGGCCGAACCAACAGCTGAGGGTGGGGGTGGCGGAGTGACGCATGTTTGGGGGTGAATTCATGAGATATACGCAGCAGCAGAGCGTTCCAACGTCAAACACCCCAAATCTAAGCTTTTGACATCTGATAGTTCACTTAAATTTGCTCAACCACCAAATGCACATCAGGGGCCAAATTTCTATTTGAGGAAAGCCAAGGGTGAACTCCCAGATCGCGTCCAACAATGTGATGCGATATCGTCGTTGAGGTAGGTCGGACAATCACCACGCTGAGTCTAGGTCGAACACCCGATGCCGCACACCCGATGCCCTGCTAACGAATTTCTGCTGAACAAAATAGTCGACAAAAACGGGGTCCGCGCCGTTGTGCCGCCATCGGGCGGTAGACCAGGGGTGGGCTGTTGGTTGTCTGGACAGTTGGAAAGCGATTGATACCGCATTGCCTTCGAAGGCCACCGACATCCAACGCTTTGTGGATCATGGAGACCATGATGTTGACAAAGATGTGATTAGAGATGGTGAAAAAGGTGCCATGATGTGCATTTATGTAGGGGCTATTGGGGGATGGGGGTTAGCTGAAGCCAGGAATGGGCGGCATCATGAGTCCGTTGGAAGTTAGGAGAGTCAAATCATGAAGTCCTTCACAGGAGATGAACCATAGACAGCAATATTTAAGAATATAAAGTGGTTGCTTGTGGAAGGTTCATTCGAAATAAACAATTCAGGTCAAGCTTTCAAGCATCCCATCCTTGTGGTTGTTACCTCTTTACTTTATAGTCACTTCTGAGCACATAGACGACGATGCGCTTACCAACACTTTTTGTCTCGATACTCTGTATCACTTCCACCGTCGCCCATACAGGTATCGCTGCTCGCAAGCAGACGACTGACGCAGAAATCATCGCGAAGTATTCTTCGTCGGGTCGTTGTTTTGACTACTTCAACAATGATAACAGGGACAAATCTCTTGCTCCTTGCAAGATATGGTGCAAGGGTAAAGGGTCTGACAACTATGGAGTAAGTGATCTAGTCAAAGAGTTTTGCTAGGCGGGCAGTATCAACACACATAACCTCTTAAAGCGACGATGTTTCCTACATGATCGCTTTCGTCGTCGTCGTCGTCGTCATCATCATATATCATCGTCGTCGTGTATCTTCGTCGTCGTGTATCGTCGTCGCTATGATTATCGCTACCTCTATTGTTTTCTCTTCTTCTGTCGTCATTATAGAAGTGTTAAGCGTGCTTTGATACTGCCCGGGTAGCAAAAACTCTTATCAGAAGAATACCATTCAGCTAACTGTGATTGCGCTCAGTGCAAGGGTGAAGGTGTGCCGCGAGAAAAGTACGACAAGTCTATGATCAACAAGGATGAAGATGGAAAAGAATGGGTGTTGGGAACGTGCGAGTGTAACTTCGAAATCGCCGAAGAGATATTCGACGTTGTCGTCGAAGCACTCGAAGGTCTCGACAAGGCCGTTTGCGCAGTTATGCTGGAATCTTGCAATACTATCTTGCAGCTGGGCGTCATGGCAGTCCCCGGAGGTCCCTTTCTCAGAACTACAGTCCAAGGAGCCAAGACATTCGTCGAGAATGGTCTGGATGCCGCATCTTTTTTCGACAACTGGGTCGGTAAAGCCTGTGGCATTCCTTCTTGGGACTTTGACCTTTTCGCGGTGTTCAACCCACTCGCGAACGCTCCCGACTCACTCGGAGAGTCAAAGGGTTGTCTGAGGAAGAACAAGAGCAAATGCAAGAGGGTGGATCCTAAGCCGGACCCCAAGCCGACGAACAAGCCTGCTGTTACTAATAAGCCCAACTCCAGTGCGCGAGATTCCCCAACGACAACGGCTTCGGCCACGACTTCTGCTTACAAGATCGAAAGACGTGCCAAGGACGGCGCGGCCAAGGATGATGCGCCAAAAATATTTGGCGAAGCAGAGACGTCAACTGAAGGCTGCGGCAAGGATGAGACAATCCACATCACGAGCACTTCCAAAGACATGGGGTACTATGAGTCTGAAGTGCCAATGACTTGCTCGAAACAGTGGTCCCAGGCCTGTTTCCATTACAGGTAGATTGCCAAAAGTCTTCTCGCTCTTCGTGATTTTAACAGATCTCTGACCTCTTGAGTGCAGGTCGGTGATGAGTGTTCATACGAACACCCCGGACATGGTCCGATGGACCTGCGGCGCGACCGCAGGCACCAGTAACGACGGCTCAGCGACCGACGACTGGGGTTTAATTGCGATTCAGAAGCCGATGAAAACGCATCAGCACTGGTTTCCCTGGATGAACGGATTCGTTGCTCGAACGACCCTGGACAACAAGGGCAAGAAGAATATCAAAGGTTGCGAAAGAGACGAGTGGCCCCCGCGGTACTTTTGGCCCTCAGAAGCAGAGGCAGACAAAAAGAAATTAGTGCAGCGAATACGCTTGATCGAGTGGCATGAGAATGGCGGTGCTGGATCCATGTTCAAGGGCTTCTGCAAGAACAACGCTGCCGCGTCTGTGAAAGCGGATCAGAAGACGTATGAGCAGAACCAGTTCGTCAAGACCATCGGGGAGGCCAAGATCGAAACACCGGAACCAAACAAAAAGCCAATTAGTAAGTTAGAAAAAAGATATTGGGGTCTCTGGAAGTCAAAACTGACCATCAACTCTTAGCGGTCGTGAGCCACGTTTCTATCAATACTCTTCGGGCGATTTTTACGATCAAAGACTGGGACGGTCTTCCGGAGGAGAAGGGTGACGCTGCGAAATGGCACGGTTTGAAGGAGAACAAGTGCTGGCCCAGTCTCTTGGCTCCCGAAGACCCTGGTTTCGCACTGCTTACAGACGACGAGTTCTACAAGCAGGGTCAACATCCAGAACTGGCTCACCACACCGCAAGCTATCGGGGCCTCCCGGATCTGCAAGTTTCGAAGAAGGCGCTGAAGGACTCGAACCCCTCGCCTCCATTTCCATACAGCGACATGGATGCCGCTGCTTATGCCAAGAGGAAGTTCAACGCCAAGTTGATACCCGACGAGTACAGAGGAGTTTTGCCAGGTATCCCGGCTCTGCCCAAGCCCGCTGTTGTGCCTCGTGTGATAAGGCGAAATCTGACTGAACTGACGGAAGATGATTCGAAGGAGCTCGAGTGGGCTGATCTCGATGTGGATGTCGACAGTTATAATGATGAAGAGTTGGATGAATGGTTTGAGAGATATGCGGAGCTGTTGAAGAGGCGGAACATGCGAGGGTCTGGTCGAGTGTCGCCTCAAGTAGCCGTGGCCCAGCCTACACCTGTCGTCAGCACGCGGAGAATGGCAACATTAGCCATGGAGGCATCTAGACTGACCTCGGAATTTCCCCGGGCTACTCATCATGATGGGTAGGCAGAGAAGGATACAAGAAGAATGCATCACGGGGCTGATTAGTGGGTGCTGATTCTATGAAGACGAAGGATTGATGATGTTAACGTGACGAGAGGATACGGGGTTTTTGCATGAGTTTTACTATTAGGGCAGTGTCAGTTAATTATCCGGGCAGGGTCTAAACACTTACATGCAATTCTTATCTCCTACTAGACCCCCTATACATCCTAGCCTATATAGTCGCTTTCGTTGTTGCTTTCAATGTCGCCATCGTCGTCGTCTATCGTCGTCGTCTATCGTCGTCGTCTATTGTTATCGTCTATCGTCGTTGTCGATCGTCGTCGTCTACTGTCGTCGTTTGTCGTCGTTGTCTACTATCGTTATTACTATCGCTATCCCTGTCGGTTTCTCTACTGCTATCGCCAGTCTTACAGAAGTATCAATTACGCTATTAGACGTATAGAAGGCACTGCCCGGCTAGCAGAGCCCCTTTGTATTCTCACCTTCATGAGTAGGCGAAGTGAGACAAGCCTGACGAGTTCTTAGCCATGCCATACCAAGAGCATAAGGTGATACCAATAGGGCCTTAGAAGTACGTAATCCATAAAGCCAAGAGCCTCCAGAATCGCTACGTTCTCAGTATTCCGGATCGAAGATCTGGAGTTACAAACAGTCATCTCTCGAGTTGCTCAAGTGTGAGGCATCACATCGCGGACTGGTCGAAATCTTGGAGTGCTTGGCGGATGAGCTACTGAAGTGAAGTTATTCTGCAGGGTATGTGGGAGGTCTGATCAGGGCGCTTCTCCAGTGGCTGCGCTGAGGAGAGGGCCAGCATCGACGATCTGTTACTTATGTTGTGACAACACGCTGTCATCGAAGTATGTGAGTATGGGGTAAGTTATTATTACTTTTCACAGCCCTTTGAACAAATGTTGGGGTCCAAATAACGCCCAAAGACCTACAAACATTAAGTTGAATTACGGTCAGCATAAGCTAACATGAAAAGGGGAGACCCAAATACCCTCCTCGAGCCAATCGTTGTCTCGCACCCTCCCTACCTGCATACATGCCTCCCAACATGAGCCTGGGGTTCGTTTGATTACCAGCCGCTTCAATAAACCACAGTCTCTCTGGGACGGCGATGAGGCTTGTGCGTTGATAACGGCGCCAGGCTACTACGCCTCCGCCCCGTGACAAGGCCACGATCGCTGCCACGGTCCACCTCATTCCCTACCACAGTGCCGACATCCATCATCTTGTCCCCTGAGATGTACCCAAGTCGTTGCCTCCAATACAAATCCTCAGAATGTGCTCTTGGTCGAGACAAGCATGGTTCTGCGGCAGGCGAAGGACACGGCATGAAGGATTCGCAGCACGTTGAACACCAGGTAAGCGCCCAGTAAAGCCAACAAAATGAACCCGTCTCCCAACCCCACAAACTCTGGAAGTAGTCTCGGCTGGTCTTGATGACTTTTGAGCAGAATCGCAATATCGCAGCGTTACCACTCCAGTTCCTTCTTATCCCCACCACCGCAACCTCCATCGCCACCCACGTTCTGCGGTTTCCGCCACTCGTAAACCCCACCTCTTTTGTCAAAAGCGCTCTTGTCCCACGCAACTTGCTGCATGGCCCTCTTCACCCCAACATCCAGCAGAGAATCGCTCTTCTTCATCGGCCCGTCGCCCTTGTCGAGGAAGCGCAGACGCTCGTCCAGGAGAAGATAGCTCCCGGCCATCGTCTGGTTATCCTCCGGGACATAACACGGCAGGTGTTTATGCCTGTCGCAGAAGGTCCTCCACTGTTCCTCGGAGATGAGAAACTTCCGCCCGTCGCGCACCCGCGTGTCGTCCTCGTTCTCACCCTCAACGATGAGGCACTGGAACACCTTCCACCGGAACGGCGCCAGCTCCGCGATCTGCGCCGCCATGTCCTCGTCCCAGTTGTAGATGTTGACGACCGTGTTGAGCTTGAACATGATGCCGTACTCCCGGCACCACTCCGCGATGCGGAAGACCTGCGCCACATGATCTCCGTCCGCCTGGCCGTTCTCCCCGCGCCCGATCGCCTTGTTCGTCTCCCGGACGAATGAGTCGCACGAGATGGCGAGGATGTCCAGGTACCGCCCGTGCTCACGGAGGAACTTCTCCTGGATCTTGCTTCCGTTGCTGACGATGCTGACGCTCTCGAGGTCTAGATCCTCTTTGCAGTACCGGAGAAGCTCTCCCAGGAACTTTGGGTGCAGGAAGGGCTCTCCGCCGGCGATGTTGAGCTTGCGCATGCCGGCCTCCTTGAGGAGACGCAGGCCGCGCTTGGCCTCGTCCAGGGGGAGGATATAGCCTGAGGTGTTGGTGTGGAAGCAGAACCCGCAGGCGTAGTTGCATTCGCGGGAGGGGAAGTAGTTCACGGAGACCGGGGCGTCCGGGTCATCGGCCACCTGCGACTTAGACTTCTCCAACGTCTTGTCGACTTCAGAGGGACAGACTTGGGATGATTTGGCGCCGCGCTGACGTGAGAGATAAGCTACTGTAGCTGCCGGGACCGCAACGACCCAAACGAAGTATGGGATGGCGAAGAAGAGCGCTAGTGCTGCTTCGGCGAATGATGTTGATATCCCCATCCTGCTTAGGCGACCTCTCAAAGGAGGCGAAGGCTTGGAGACTTAGATAGCTGATCAAAGCTCGTTTGAGCCAGTCCTTGTTTCTGGACAGCTATTGTCGATGAGCAGAGAATCATGTTGACGGGGGGACATCGGGCTGTTAATAAGGTATTAGAGTTCAGCCAGGTGCTTCTCATTTCAACCCCCCACTAGATTGGAGCAAAGGAGATGTCGTGAGCTTATGTAATGCTAAACCGCCTGCAATATCCCGGCCGACGACGTACTGCAACGTTCCCTGCAGCTCATCTACTGGACATTACCTTGCCAACACACATTCGGGTAGAGAAGCGAACGCCATGGACACCCAAACCGCCGCGAACAGACGGAAGTTCGCAGTGATATTTGTCCTCGGTTTGTCCTTTCGTGTTGGGCACACAGATGCATACTTATCATCTCGATAGGAGCACCTGGATCTGGCAAGGGGACAATCTGCGCGTACCTGGCACAAAAGTATAGCCTATTGCACTTTTCTGTTGGGGGCAATCTGCGCACTTGGATGCAAGCAAACCGCGAGACGCCTTTCGCCGGCCGGATCCAGGAGAAGCTCGACCATCAAGGCTTCCTCACGTCAGAGGAGCTGAACCCTTTTCTGTGTCTTGCAATCGAAAATGCAATGCGACAAGATGGTCTGAAAGGTATCTTGATCGACGGCTTCCCAAGGTGCGAGGAGCAACTCAATTCGTGGACCGTGTGGCCCTTTCAAGACAGACTCCGTTTGGTAAGTCGGCGCGAGGCGAGCATGCAAACCCACAGACTGAAGGTCGTTAACCCGAATAGGAGGGGAATGCGAAGCCCGATGTTGTACTGCTGCTCAATGTGACGAAAGAAAACGCCGAAAGGAGATACCTCGCGCGGGGTCGTGATCGCAACGACAGCGCGGAGAAATTCACTAAAAGGTATGCTGAGTACCTGAACGAGGGACCGCCTGTCGAACGACACTACCGAGACGCAGGCCTCCTAGTTGAGGTGAGCCTTCTGTTGTTTCCCTCCCTGCCTGTGATTGTAACCGTTGGATTTGAGACTGAAGAACCCATAGGTCGATAATAATGGTTCCAAGGAAGAAAATATTGCTGGAGTCGAGAAGACACTGGGAGCCAGCCCTCTGTGGGCAAGGGCAGTTGTAGATCACGAGATGAAGTCATGGTTTGTTGTGTGAGAAATGGCCATTATTGTCGAAGACTTGTGGCGATAAAATGACGACTGCCATTCAAGTTGACTAAATGAAATCGCAAAATGGGGCTTGAGGTGTACGCTGACACAAATCACAGCCGATGCGGTTGTCCGAATGTTCTTTTGCGCCCTTGCACTGGAGCTTCAATGGATAGACCAGAACTAGATCATGAGAGTGCCAGGCGATGGCATTGGGGGGCGTTGTGTAGTACGACTATGCGTCTGTTATTCATTCCTCGTTGTCTCGTTCAAATCGTTAATTCCACCTTCTGCATGACCCGTGTTGCACCCATTGCGCCTCGAATTTCGGACGCTATTCGCTTTGAACCTACTGGTCTGGATCGAGTAGCTAGCTTTGCGAACTCATGATTCGCAGCTGCAGGACAGACGCGGTATCCTTCATCCTAACAGGTCGTCTGATTTCACCTGACAACGCCCTACAGCAATACTACCTGCGTCAACGTAGCTACCGCGATGCTTACAAGTAACACCTCTGCTTGACTATCGCACTATTGGTTGTATGAACAAGTCTGAAGCTGGGCTCGCTTCACTTGTCAAGCCCCCGTGCCTTGACGAAGCGATTGATCTGCTCGCGAGTGAGCTTGTCGTTGTATTGCTCTTGACATTCGTAGAAAGAGATAAGCTCCTGCGTGCAGTCAACCATGGCGGTGATGTCGACACTGCTCTCAGCCAACCAGGCACCGTAACGCTGCACCCGGCCAAACCTAAGATCCGGCTGCTTCTCCTTGTCCGCGGAGTTCGGGGTGCCTGGGGTCGGAGGCAGTCCAGGAGCCCTGCCTTGGGCCTGGGCCAGGGCCGCACTCGCAGCAGCAATGCCCGCCGCCGTTGGCTGATTTGATCCTGACATGCTGGACGACGGCCTGAGGACCAACACGAGAAGGATTGCAGTCAAGGCAATAGTGTGTGGTGGATACAGAAGAGGAAGGTCTGTCATGTAGTGGTCGTTGATGATGGACCAGCCCAGCGCAACGTCCTCCTGGGTCAAAGCCAGCTCTTGCTGGTAGTTGTTGAGGGTACGGTACGGTTGGTAGACGATGAGTTGAGAGCTCATCTCGGATATCATGAAGAACTCGCACTCGCCGAGCTTCGAGGTGTCGAGTCCGAGAAAGTCAGGCCACAACGAGCGCGCCTCGCTGACAATCAAACGAATGTGCTGTGGGCACTCCTCCATCTTACAAGCCAGGTAGAGGGCGGTCGCTACGACGAGGTATGGGTTTGTTCGGCGGATTTCGACCTTTGTGTAGAAGCGCTTGATGTAGACCTGGGCGGTGGCCATGGCCTGTTGACGGACTACCATTCGTTTACCGAGGCGATTAACCTCTGTGGTTTGAATTAGCGAGACAGTCTCGGCGAAGAAACGCGGGATTGAACAAACGTTGGTTGAAGTAGACGCCCAGGTGCCGCTGCTGCGGGAGGGAGAACATCTGGACGAGGTCGGCATTGTCGTCTTCCAGCTTCTGTCGCACCGCACCGAGGTCGTCTTTCGAGAAGAGCCAGAAGCGACGCTGGGTCGACTCCCAGTAGTTGGCAGCCATGACGACCTGGAGCAGTATCGATCCGAGCCCTATGTCATGATTTGCGTCTCAATTGCACCGCACAGCCGGTAAACAGAGGTGCCCGGTTGGAACGGAGGAATGCAAGGCTGAGGGTTGAAGTTAGAGAATGGCTGCGAGGCTGGTGAACACTAGAGGTTGTGGCAGTTCCGACGTCCGGTGTGGCGGTGCGCGTCATCCGATAACGATAAGATGGAATGTGCCGCGGGACGGGCAGACGGGAATAGAGGAAGCCGCTGTCACTGGACAGGGCAGCCACAGAAGCTCTGGAGCACTAAAAGCTCCGGCAGGACTGCTAATTGGCGGCAGCTGATTGCCTCGCTTGTCTCGCCTGTGGGACCCCGGCACCCTCTGAAGCCCCCCATGTTGCCGAGCTTTTGACGCTGTGGCTTCTGCGCGAACCACTTGCGGCAGGCGGGAGCGGGTTCTACTTTTTCTTGGTCGACGCCGCACCTCACGATCCCTCCTACGTCAGTCCTTGTGACTTGCAGCATGCAAGTGTCGCGACAACACCTTTCCCAACCCGCCATGTCTGAATGAGACAAAACATACATACCGAACCCCCCGCGAGCGACTCACCTTACCGATAACCCTCGTCGTCGCCCCATGACTCCCGCGTCGAAACCGAAGCCCCGACTCTACTGCCCTGCGCCCTGATGCCGCTGCTGCCATGGGCGTGACAGAATGGGTTGCCGAGCTCGAGATGGACATGGAAGAATCGCAGAACCAGCGCGATAAGCGCGTGGAGGAGCTCTGGAAGCAATTGGACGTCCAGGGCACCGGCTATCTCGACTTCAAGGGTCTGCAAAAGGGCCTGAACAGGATCGATCACCGTCAGCATCTTTCTTTGTCCGACGCTCCCGTGTGGGATGGTACTGATGTCGCGCTGCAGCTATGAAGAATGCGGAGGACATGTTGCGGCGGATCATGACCGTTGTCGACACCAACGCCGACGGCAAGATTCAATACGAAGGTGAGCTGCGAACGGGAGTTTTGAGCTGATGCTGGAGCTCGTTGGCTGGGTTCCCCTGTCTTGGGGGTCGAGGAGAGGTGCTAATGGGTGTTGATGCCAGAGTTCCGCACTTTCGTCGAGCAGACCGAGAGGCAGCTCATGATATTGTTCCAGTCAATAGACAAGGATAACAATGGACGGCTGGACAAGACGGAGCTGCAGGAGGCCTTCAGGCGGGCTGGGCTGGTTGTGCCGATGCGCAAGCTCAGTGCCTTCTTCGGAGACATCGACATGAACAACGACGGCTTCATCAGCTTCGAGGAATGGAGGTGAGCCTGATTCCCCTTGCTTCAAGGGTTCTCCTTTTCGTGACAGAGATGATGGGCTGGAAATGACCGAAATTTGGTCCCATGTGATGGCGGGGCCTCAGGGGTTGTGATGTTCTCGGTGTAGTTCGGTGAAGGGTGGAGACCGAGATCTCAGGACGCTTCGCCGACACGCCGTACATCGTGGTCCCCTCCAGATCCCATCTGTGCAAGATTGGCAGAGGAGCAATTCACTGACAAGGCATCTCCGATAGGGACTTCCTCCTGTTTATGCCAACGCACAATGGCCACGCGCCGCTCAAGGCAGTGTTGGACTTTTATTCTTCCATTGTCACTCTCACGGCTGAGGGTGATTCGATGGTGTCGGAGGAGACACTTGAAGGCTTAGGTACGACCGGCTTCCTTCTGCAAACCCTCTTTGGATCCATTTTGAGGATCGCATCACCTTCGGATCGTGAGACTCCGGCCGAGCCCCTCACCGACACGGACGGCCCGATGGTGCCCTCTCAAGAGGACAATCCTGACATTTCGAAAATTCCTACCTCATCAAAACCAGCACAGCAGACTTCACCAAGCAGCTTCAGAGACCCTACCGCGACAATACCGTCAATACCGACATCAAAACACCCAACCATCACCGACAGCGTGGACGTCGACATGGCGGCGGCGGCGGTCCTCCAGGCCGGCGCCAAGGCCGCAGACGAACAGTTCACTGGCCTCGCGACCATCCGAAAACTCCCCGGCGTCGGCACCTCCCAAGCGAAACCGGTCACTGGCTCCGAGCAAGGCTCCAGCTGCGATGCAACTGCTGAACGCAAGACCAAGAGACTGACTGACTTCGCTCCTGATCCAGGTTATTTCATCGCGGGTGCCGTCGCCGGAGGACTTTCGCGAACTGCCACCGCCCCTCTCGATCGTCTCAAGGTGTACCTATTGGTCAACACGCGAGCCACCACTGAGACTGCTGCCACCGCCTTGAAGCAAGGGCGACCAGTAGATGCTCTTCGCAATGCCGTCCGCCCCTTTGGAGATGCCGTCAAAGATCTGTGGAAGGCGGGCGGCATTCGGAGTCTTTTTGCAGGTACGAAATTTGTCAGTCGCGGCGATGCTGCCGGCGTCCGAGTCATCTCTCGGCCCAGGGCATCGCCGTTGAAGCTTGTCTGCCCGATGCATTTACTGACCGAGTCAAGGCAATGGACTCAACGTCATCAAAATCATGCCCGAGAGCGCCATCAAATTCGGATCCTACGAGGCCGCGAAGCGTACTCTCGCTAAGCTCGAGGGCCACAACGACCCCAAGCAGATCAACGGGTACTCGAAATTTGTTTCGGGTGGTGTTGCCGGCATGGTTGCCCAGTAAGTCTAGCCCGTTTCGATCGCAATCGTTGCTGCTCGATCCCTGCCAACTCAAATGTTTCCATCCCATTGGTGCTGGCTTTTGTCGCTGTCACTGTTTCATCGTTATATCCGGCTTTGTTTGCTAACAGGCTCTGCCAGATTCTGTGTGTATCCGCTTGACACGTTAAAGTTCCGCCTCCAAACATCAACAGTCCAAGGCGGCCTCACCGGCAATGCACTCGTTCTTGATACCGCCAAGAAGATGTGGCAAGCGGGTGGAATGCGTAGTGCGTACCGCGGTGTTACCATGGGCCTGATGGGCATGTTCCCCTACAGTGCCATCGACATGGGCACATTTGAATTCCTCAAGACTTCGTACAAGAGGTACATGTCAAAGTACCGAGGCATCCACGAGGAAGATGTCAAGCCAGGAAACATCATGACTGGGCTTATCGGAGCCACCAGCGGAGCCTTTGGTGCATCGGTGGTGTACCCACTGAACGTGCTGCGCACCCGTCTCCAGACGCAAGGCACGGTAATGCACCCCGCCACTTACACAGGCATATGGGACGTCGCACACAAGACGTTGAAGAATGAAGGCATGCGAGGCATGTACAAGGGCCTCACTCCCAATCTCCTCAAGGTTGCTCCCGCCCTGAGCATCACATGGATTGTGTATGAAAACTCAAAGAAGCTCCTCGGATTAGAGTGAGGTGCCAGGTAGAAAGGAAAGCATTGGAAACAGGGGGTGGTTGGTTATCACTACAAAGAAACGCTCAATTCCAGCGGCCACGAAAGCCGGGGAGTATTCTAGGAGCGTCATATGGAGAGGGAGGACTATGGGACGGCGTAGGAGGAATGAACTAGCCTGGTCGCCGATTTGAGAGCGGCTCATGATACAATTGCTTGAGGAACATGGCCAGTTGTCATGGCGTTTGGAAGACGTGGAGGCGAGATACCAGAAGACTTTCTATTTAAATTGCCCAGACTTGGGTGGCTACTACCACGGCGTAGGTAGTCGGATATACCAAAGATCTGTGCCCAATCCGGATGACCGCTAATCGTGCTAGGTGGGCGAACCACGTGGAGGCGATGCTTGTCGAGGCTATCGTGACGACGAACGGGTCCTGCATTTTGTGTGCCGACCGGTCGGTGCCTAGATCTAACCTTCTTCTCGCGATCCGCACATTTCCCCTCCCCCAAATCTTCAGATGGCAGGCCGGTGACGTGGACATGGACCTCGGCGTCATCGTCTGCCCTACGAGGACCAGAAATCTTCAGTTTTAACCCCGACAATGGATAAGCTTCATCAAGAGCTTACGTGCGATCGTCGTCACCCCGCGCGTCGAGTGCTCCAACCATGAGGAAGCTTGATTGACGACATACCCCGTCGAGGTGCAGATGCGGGCACACGACTGTGATTCGTAACACCGTCAGCACTGAGCAGAGGGTAACACACATTAAGGTGTATGGCCGGCCGGCCGACCCCGGCTCGGAGCGATAACCGAAGCGGCCAGCATGGGAACTTTTGTCAGCGTAATATCGGGGTGAAGATGGTCCACCTCCACCACCTTGCGAAGTGATTGCGAAGAAATGTCAACTGTGAGAGAATGAGACAGAAAAAAGACGAGTACCAAAAGACAGTAGCTTCTTCCTGCCGTAGGCATCCAATCCCAGTCGACCGCTCTCCCAACAATCTGACAGAAGTACCCTCCGTGCCTCTTCACAGTTGCTGTCGGGCGCGGCCCTGCTCCACCCCTCCACCTCTGTCCAATTGAGTTTGATGCTACCGTTAACCAGCTTCCTGTTTCGTTTTGGGCGCACAGGCGTGTATCACGCAAGCCTACCAAACCAGCGTATTCGCAGACGGCAGGAGTCAAGCATTTTCTGGCGGTGGTGCTACTGCGTAAGTCAAGCATCGCGGGGCCCGTCTTGCTAGGACGCAGAGTCCCCGCCTCCGCCGTCCACCGCTGTGTCGGTACGCGGTCTCATATCTCCCTGATCTGCAGGCTGACGAGTCGCCCCCTCCTTTGCAGCAGTCATGTCGAGCATGCTGTCGCCGTATCGGGTACAGGCGCCGGTGCGAAAACCAAACACTGCTGCTATCGTAATTTTTTCTTCGAGTTCCAATCCAAGGTAAGGTATGCGTAGTAATGTGTCTTGCGTCTTCGGCGGCCGCGGCTGGATGACTGACCGGGGGTGGTTCTGCATGGCTATCTCTGCTCGTAAATTCGCAATCGCACGGCGGGTGGTTGGGTTTGGGTTGACCGATGTCGACGCCGGTTAGCCGCAGAAGGAACGGGACTGGACTTGCCTCATTCAACGGTCCTGCCCGTGCCGCCGCTGTATCTCTAAGCCGACTCTTTTCCCTTTCTTACATTCCTCCATCCCGAACTTCTCCTCCTACGTACCTGCCAACGCTGGAACACGCAACTATCGTCGTCTTCCTCTACTTTCCCATCACCACCAGCAACGAACCCCGCCTTACGACGACAGCTTGCGCGCATTGTTTCCCCTTCTTACACAATTACAATTCGCATTGTAAGCTAAGCCGTCTTCAACAAGAAATTCTCCGAGGAAGTCGAAGCCGTGCCGTTTTGGTCTTGGCAGTCCGTTTTACCCGTCCCTCGACACTGCGCGTATCAGCCAAGCCCGTTGCGATTCAGCACCTGTCAAACCTCTTGTCAAAGGAGGTGTGAGAGACGGGACTGACCGTTCAGACCCTGAGGTTACCGTCGCAGTTTGTTTTGGGACGAATTTCTGAAGTGGGTGTAAGGGGCTGCCGTCTCAAAAGCCCAGCGAAAAAGCTCAAACAGTAGCTGCAATAAGCTGTGACCCCGGCATTGAAGAAACAGGGAGCGTAGTAGTAAAGCAGAAACCATCTGAAGGGAAGGACACAGACACACAGACACACAGGCACAGACAAGTCAGTCAGGCAGAGGGAGAGAGGCGAGATCGAAACGGTACACAAATAGAAACAGGCCCTGCTCTTGGGCTGCTGCCGTCGCCATGCCGGCCCCGTATTCCGACAACCTGTACTCCGCCGACGACTCCGATTTCGAGGTCCCGGACGACGACCTCGACGTGCACCTGTCGCCCACAGACGGCTACTTCCAGAGCTCATCGTCGTCAGCGGACAACCTCTACCCTCCGCAACAGGAACAGGAGCTGCAGCAACACCAATATCACCGTCGTGACCACACCACCAACAACGTCACCGACGCGACGCTGCCCACCCCCGCCGGCGTCCCGCATGTACCAAACGTCCTCGTCCAAGACCCCTCTCTGCAGCAGCAGCAAAAGTCCTCCAAGAAGGACACCGAGGCTAGGGAAGAGACGAGGTTAAACACCTCGCCGCATACGTACGATCGCGGTACCTCGTCGATCGACAACGACGACTACCACTACGACGACGGGTTCTCCTCCATCGGCGACAGCGTAGCCACGCCGTCCCACACAACTACGTACACCTCCCGCGCCCAGAGCTCGTCGTCTTATACGCCGTACTCGCCGTCCACCGACACTCCGCTGCGCACGCCCCGGACACATCCAAGAAGGAGCCTCTTCTCCCACACGCCATCCCTCTTTAACGTCCCACGAGAGGCACCGCCGGCTTACACGCCCTCGCCCACGTCGCCCCTATCGTCATCATCTCCAAGAGAGTTCAGGAATTATCAGACCTTCTCCCCCGTAGTAGCCATGGGGGCCCCAGAGGAAGCGCGGCACCTGCTGGGCCGCGACCCCGAAAGTATGGGAGGCGACGAGCCCTACCAAGACGACGAGAGGCCGCTGCCGTGGAAGGACAGGGTCCTTAAGAGGTTCCCGTGGGCGTCGAGGAGGACACTGAAGATGGTGCTCTTTGCCCTGTTGATGTTTTCCATCTTTGTCGGCTTCTTAAGTATGTTGAGCGGGACCGTGAGCCACTCGGTAGGTGACATTCTTTTCCAAGACTTTTGTTTTCTATTTTCATCGAAAAGTTTGTCTCTCAATCTAACGCACACCTAGTCTCCCTCAAAGGAGCCCGCCAAGAACTTCGACCCTGTCACCGGCCTCCCAATCAAAGATGGGCCCGAAGCTCCTGCCGAGCCTTCCAATCCCACCACGCCGTCGCAGCCCGGCTCCGGCCCAGCCAGACCTCTCCCCTGGCGACCTCAGTCCGCCTGCGCCCAGAACGAGCACCGTTTCGAGACCAGAGTCTTCGACGTCGGCTTCGACTCGTCCAAATCGCTGAGCGTCCTCCAGACCGTCCAAGAAGGCAAGCAGCCCTCCCACGGCGGCTACCGGCCCGACATCACCGGTGACATTGTCGTCCGCCGCCAGCTCTCCGACTGCCCCGGCCCGTCCGTCGAGGTCGAGGTCGTCGGCAACGACGAGCGCCTGGACGTCGAAATTGAGTGGGACGCCAAGATCCAGCAGCTCCGCGTAAAGGCCCCCGTCGCCATCGAATGGAGCCAGACCTCGCAGCCGTGCATGGCCATCCGGGCCACCGTCTGGGTTCCCGCCGACGCCGAGCTCAACCAGCTCACGCTCGCCGCGTTCCACCTCGGTGTGCGCTTCGTTGACGACCTCGCCGTCTCCGTGAAGGACACCCTCGAGATCCGCACCTACGCCGGCGACGTCCGAGTCCCCGGAGGCACCGCCGCTGATTCCTCTGCCTACCGCCTCGACGCCCGCAACATCGTCGTGCGCACCATCTCGGGCGACATCGCCGGCGGCTGGCCCCTCTTCGACTCGCTCAAGATCCGCTCCGAGTCGGGCGACATCGCCGCCGCCGTGCAGCCCAAGCCCGTCCTCGAGTCGCGGCCGCTGCCCGCCGTGCTCGAGGTCTCGTCCGTCTCGGGCGACGTCTTCGTCAAGCAGCCCCTCGACGAGGCCGCCAAGAGCGCCAAGCCCGACACTGTCATTCCGCCACGCAACTACATCACCTCCATCGAGACGAAATCCGGCATGATCCGCGCCTGGGCCGCGTTCAGCACCGCCGCCGGGATTCAATCCGTCTCGGGCGACATCGGCGTCACCCTTCTCCCCGTCTACGACCTCAGCCTGCTCCCGTCCACGACCGCGGCGGAGCCCGAGCTTGTGACCAAGACGAAGTCGGCCAACATCGCCGTCACCGTCCTAGAACCCCTCTGGGTCGAAATCACAAAGACCCTTTCCCGCGGCGAGAGGGAGAAGGAGAGGGCGAACCCCAACCTCCCCGTCGACATCCCCACCAACCCGCTCCCCGTCCCCGACATCCCCGCCAAGATGCCCCGCATCCCGCATATCCCCAACATCCCCTTCATCCCCATCGGCGCGCGCGACCCGTACCGCAACTTCCCGGGCTCAGACCGCCGCTGGAGCGACCTCATCCCAAAGAGAAGCAGCCCTCCTCTCACCGAGGCCTCTTCTTCATCCGTCAGGCAGGCAGTGGCAGCGCCCCCGCCCATGCGCCACCTCAAATCCGTGCACGACACCATCAGCGGCAGCCTCAAGATCGTCTACCCGGCCTCGTGGGAGGGTGCCATCGACGCCACGAGCGTTAGCGGCGACATCAACATTCGCGGGCAGGGCGTCAAGTTCGACAGCCACACGAAGTGGCCCAAGTCCGTGAAGGCGCACAAGGGCCAGGCGTGGACGTGTTCCGCGACGCTGAACAGTGTGAGCGGCAACGAGGAGCTCATCATCGGTCCGGCGTGAACTGTCTTGAAGAGTTGAGACTTGTTGCGTAATATTGCATACGAGAAAATGAACGCAAGGAGGGGAGGGATATCCAGATATGCGGGAAATATACTGGACGAAGAAGCAGACATGAGAACGCGGCATACCTCATCATGTGAATAATACCAGTCGTTAACGATTTAGGGTTTGGAGTCTTTTTTTGGTTGGGGGTTTTGCAAAATACCGGGCGCAATCATGACCCTCAATATCTTTTTAGTCTAAATAAATCATTACATATATACCTATCTATATTCATAAACCTGTGTCCAGCTACATCCCACTGAACCAGTCACGCACTCGCGCAAAGGGGGTATCATTTTGTGCAACAGCCTCTCTCCCAAACTCCATATCCATCGGCCCTGACGCCGCCACCCTCTTCCTCCTCGTCGTCGTCCTTCGTCTGCGCGGCTTCTCAACCTCCACAAGCCCCCGAAACCGCTCCTCGTCCCCTTTATCCAACAACCCCCACTCCACCCTTCGATACCTCGCCTCAACCTTGACCCAGCGCTCCATGCCGGGCAAGTGCACGCCCAACGTCGGCAGCGCTAGCATCCTCAACACCTCCTGCCCCGTGTCCTCGTCCCGGTTGACGGCATACAGCGCCGGCAGGGTATACCGCACCTTCCCCGGCGCGAACCGCTTCAGCGTGCCCTCCAACCGCACCCTCTCATCATCACTCCCCAAACTCTCGCGGAAGGCCTTGGCGTGCTGCGCGGAGAAGGGCAGCACCCGGAACACGGAGCGCACGCGGCCGCGGACGCGGACCCAGAAGCGGCCGTCCCAGAGCTGGAAGCGGCGCCATTTGTGCCAGCCCGGCCCGGCGTGCGCGGGGACGGGCAGGGGTTCGCGGTGCAGCTGGTGCAGGAACTCGAGCTGCGTGAGGCCGTTGGCGGGGAGCGTTGTGGCGTGCCCGTTGGCGTCGATCCAGGTGCACCCCGGCCGCGGGCCGGGCGGGAATTGGGGGAAGTTGCGGTTGACGCCGGCGCTGGTTGTGACTTGGGTCACGGCCGGGAGGGGGAGGAGGGAGGGGTAGGGTTCGCGGACGAGGTACCATTTTGAAGGGGAGGAGGGGCCTGGGACGGGGAGGAAGAGGACTGCGGCTTGGTTGAATGCCTTCCGCGGGGAAGGGGAGGGGGACGGGTAGAGGGCGGGGAAGAGGCGCGCGACGACGGTCTGCAGGGAGGAGAGCTGGGCGTATTGTTTGTCGGGGGAGACGAAGGAGAGCAGGCGGCGGACGATGAGGGCGGCGATGGTCCGGCGGTGGGATATCCGCGCCTCGCGCCTCGCCTTGCCGGCATGTCTCCGTCGCGGGGGCGGCACGGCCATGGACGGCAGGCTCACGACGAGGGTGCCCACGTTCGGCTCAAAGTCGCCCTCCACGGCGCGCAGCACCCACCGCTCCGCCTCGGCCTCCTGCGCGCGGATCCGCGCGTCGCACCGCGCCGCGAGCCGCAGCACGTTCTCCTTCCGCAGCGCCCGCGGGAGCGTGTGGTGCCTCACCATGTGCCGCACCGCGTTGCGCAGCGTCAGCGTCGGGTCGGCGTTCGTGCGGTCCTCGAACCAGCGGATATTATGCCGCTCGCACGTCGCGCGCAGCCGGTCCTTGCTGAACCCCAGCAGCGGGCGGTAGATCATCACGCCGGCGTCCTCGATCGGGATGCGCGCGAGGTTGCGGATGCTGCTTGCCGCCCTGGCCCTGGCTTTCGCGGACGCCGTGGCCGCGACGGGGTCCTGCTCCGCGTACGGCGTCTCGTGCCAGCCGAGCTGCAGCCCGGCGCGCAGCTCGGCGGCGGCGAGGGCCAGGTCGAGCTCGGAGTGCAGCTCGGCGCGGACGTGGTGCCAGTCGCGCTTCGACGGGCGGAAGGAGACCATCGGCATGCGCAGCGCCTGGTCGTCGACGTGGCCGGACTCGTGGACGCCGTGGATGTCACCGCACTCTGGTATGGGCGCCTGCGGTGCGATCCCGCGCAGCCCGCGGGAGCCGTGGCCGGCGAGCAGCCGCATGAGGACGGTCTCGTAGTTGTCGTCCTCGTGGTGCGCCAGAAACACGCTCTCGATGTGGCGGTCGCGGCAGACCTTCCCGATGGCGCGGTAGCGGGCTTTGCGCGCGAGGCTCTCGAGGTTCGGGGCCTGCGCGGGGTCGCCCTCGACGCCGAGCTGTTTCCAGGCGACGGTCTCGACGACGGGCTGGATGTGGCGCAGGGCGCGGAGCTCCTTGGCGACGGCCTGGGCCTCGTCGGCGGACTCGGGGCGCAGGCCGTGGTCGACGATGACGGCGGTGATTTTGGAGAGGGGGTTGTCTGCGATGCGCATGAGGGGGTTGACCTCGCGCAACTGGTTGAAGAGGGCGGCGAGGGCCATGGAGTCGAGGCCGCCGGAGACGGCGAGGGCGATGCGGCGCGGCTGGACGACGCGGGCGTGCGGGAAGCGCGGGGGCGCGGTGGCGCGGACGACGTTGAAGAACTCGAGGAAGGTTATGTGTTTCGGGACCGCCGGGTGGAGGAGCTGGGATGGGGCGACGAGGGACGGCATTGTGGCAATGACATCGTTGGTGGTGTTTGTATGGGTGCTGGCGTGTGTGGTGAGGTAGGTGGTGGTGGTTCGGAAGGGTGTGGTCGTCGGCGGGGAGGTGCTGTTCGCGACGGGATCGTGAAGTTGAAAAATGGCAAAGTGGGATGGTGAAGCTTGACAGTTGCAATTGGCGAATCAACGCTGCGAAGCTTAGGTAGCGTGGGACGAAAGCTTTCCCGGGGGGCGCTCGGGGCAGCACCCGAGCTGGACCTTGCCCAGAAGGACCCCTGCCGATATTTTTTTACGTACAGGGGACGAGACCCGAGGAGGGGACCGATCGAGCTCCGATATCACGGCGATAGCGCAGCAAGCGACGAACCTGCCCGCCGCCAGCTTGCATTTACCGTACTCCCCTCCCCCACGAGCGATGAACACGACGCGACCTTGACCTCCAAACCAGGCCTCGGGCCTTTTCCTCAACTACCAACACACGAATCTCCTGTCCTGCCGACAACCAGCTCCCCCGCGCCCGAGCACGCGACACAGAAAAAACCCCTCCCCCAAAGAACCGCAACATGTCGTCCGCAAACCCCCCCTTCACAACAGCCCTCCTCGCAGGCGCCCTCGCCGGCACGACCGTCGACCTCTCCCTCTTCCCCCTCGACACCCTCAAAACCCGCCTGCAGTCCTCCGCCGGCTTCTTCCCCTCGGGCGGCTTCACCGGCATCTACCGCGGCATCGGCTCCGCCCTCGTCGGCTCCGCCCCGGGCGCCGCCTTCTTCTTCTGCACCTACGAGGGCTCCAAGGGCGTCATCCAGCGCAAGCTCGCCTCCGCGGGCGACAAGAAGTGGACCGACCCCGTCTCGCACATGCTCGCCGCGTCCCTCGGCGAGGTCGCCGCCTGCGCCATCCGCGTGCCCACCGAGGTGGTCAAGCAGCGCGCGCAGGCCGGCCAGCACGGCGGCAGCAGTGCGGCCGCGCTGCGGGGGATCTTGAGTCTGTACTCGACGAGCGCGGGGCTTGGCGGCGTGTGGCGCGAGCTGTATCGCGGCTGGGGCATCACCGTCCTGAGGGAGGTGCCCTTCACCATCATCCAGTTCCCGCTGTGGGAGCGGCTGAAGCGCTGGGGCCGCGAGAGGAAGCAGAACAAGAACTGGAAGCTCGACGGGAAGCAGACCGAGTACGAGGTCTCTGCGGTCGAGAGCGCGCTGTACGGCAGTGTTGCTGGCGCGGCCGCGGCGGGAATCACAACGCCGTTGGATGTGCTAAAGACGAGGGTCATGTTGAGCAAGGAGAAGGAGAAGGTCGGAGACGTTTTGAGGGGTATCTATCGACAGCACGGCATCCGCCCCTTCTTTGCGGGAATAGGGCCGAGAGTCATGTGGATCAGCATCGGAGGAGCCATCTTCTTAGGAAGCTACCAGTTCGCGGCGAATACGCTTACTGGAGCGGTGCTGTGAGGCGGAGGAGACATGGTGGTTGCGGATGAAGGAACGAATATGCATTGGAGGCCACTCAACGTGCCTTCCGCCTTGTATGATACAAGCACTTTGCCAAAAAGGCCGTGCTTGCCAACTTTTCCGCTATGTACATTACTAGAAACGCCTAATACCCGTGCTGATAGAAGTCATAGAAACGCCGGGCTGCTTATGCCCGAATGAAGCTTGAGCCACAACTCCCTCTCTGCGGATGGCCTCGAGCCTAAGCTGTCGCATTCGGAGGTGTCTCAGTGCCCTGCGAGGGGGCCGGCTCGGGTTCAGGGGCTGCAGCAGGCTCAGGTGGCGGGTTTGGAATCTCCTTGCGCCCGTTCGCCTTGTAGTAAAGCTGGACATCGCTGCTCCCTTTCCAGATATGAGCGCGGAGGGTTGCGAGGGTCATGGTAATAGGTAACAACTGCGATTGTTAGTCACATCCAGCCTTAACAAAGGCAAACCAACTTACCTGGTCATTACAGTAAAGCTCCAAGTATTCATGCGGCATGAGAGCGTCCGGCTCGGGGTTCTCGACAGGTGTCTCGATGCGTTCAGCGACATATGCCAGGATCTTCTTGACGCGGAGCATCCTGTTGGCGTTAAGACGATTGTTGCCGTCCGTGGACGCAATATCCGGCAGGCTGTTTTGCCACGGCTGCAAGACGAAGGAAACCTTCACAGGCTCCTTCGGTGGAATCTGATTTTGAAGCAAAACCTCGCCGAGCCACATCGGCCCCCGCTCCTCAAAGAGATCAGTCCCTTGACCAATCGTTTCTACGGTTCCTTGGTAGATGTTGGCGCTGCCACCGGTCGTCTCCTCCTGGAGGACGACTTTCGTTCCGGGAGGCAGTTTCAACACAGGCGTGTCATTGGGCAGGCTTGGCGTAATCTTGGTCTCGATGAGCTTGTCCGGGTTCTCGGTCAAGGACTTGTCGTAATCGTTGCGGATCTTCTGGATAGCCCCCAAGAAACTGTCGTCAACCTCCTTCTCGTGTGTCGACGATGCTTCAGACTCCTCTGCCTTCTCGTCAACGACAGCAGGCTTCTCTGGCGCTGTTGTAGAAGCCGAACGTCCAATCTTCTTGCTTCCAAACGACATCCCCATCCCCATGCGGAATTTCTTGCCGAACGGTGTACTGGGGCCCTTTCCATTGGCATCCTTCTCTTTGTCCTTCTCGTCCTTCTTGTCCTTGTCTTTTCCCTTCTCTTTCGAATCTGCGTCGGACTTGGCATCGACAGCAGGCGGTTGTTCTGTTGCAGGCGTGGCTGGCGCCGCGGTAGGCTTTGAAGCACCTTCTATGGGGCCAATAGCACTAGTGAAGTAGTCTTCTTTCTCCGTAGACGGACGGCTGAACTGGGATGACTTCTTGTCGAGGGGGCTAGCAGGGGTTGCAACTCCTTCGGGAACATCCTGAAGCTTGCCCCCTGCGCCAGGTGTAGCAAGGCCAATAGCCATGCCGGGAGTCATCGGGTACTGCAAGCCATTTGCTCGGGGAGTGCCCGTGTTCTCATCCCACGTTGGAGAGCCAGTGGGAATGGCTATCGACGATGGCGGGTTGGCGCGGCTTGCTGCCAGCTTACGTTCTACCACCTCGTTGAGAGTTTGACGATACGCCTCGTCACGCTTGATCTCTTCGTCGATCAAGCCAGCAAAGAGATATCTGAGGACCCATTTACCAAGGTTAACTGCAGCTGATCAGCATCCGTCATTATCAATCTGGGTGAGCCTTACTTCTCTGGTCTTCTCGGAATTCGATAGGCTCCTCCAAAGTCAGCTCATCCGCGTACATCTCAGCGTCAAAGCAATTATATGGTTCCAAGACAACCGTAAGACTACCGGAGCTGATGTCAATGGAACACCACGGTGCAACTGCCTCCGTAGTGTTAATCTCAGGTTCGACATCTTCAAGATGCCTTTTGCCAAAGCTTTGAATAGGCTCGCACTACACAAGTCAGTCGTTGTAGTTAACTTCCTTCCAGCCAACGCACCTTTATCAGGTCCCAGAGAAGAACATCGCCTGCCGTATCCAGCGTCAAGACTCTTCTCCTATCATTCAACAGCTTATGCTTGACTAGTCCGAATTGGCCCTCGATGGTCTCTTCGGGGTTCTGGTTAATGGGTATGGGCTCCGTTCCCTGCGGAGCATTTGCGCCTGCCACAGGAACGGTCTCGGGGGGAGGATTGGTCGGAATAGGGAAAGCTGCCGTGTTGGAGATTCTCAAGATCGACCTTGGCGAGATTTCCTTCTTTGAGGCATCGGCTGGAGGCGGGCTCGAAGGTTGCCTGGGTCTTGAAGCCGTCGAAGCGGCTCTCTGCCGTCTGAATGCCTCAGGGAGTTGCAGATCTGGGCCAGTATCAACATTAGACCACCTGTTGATGGATGAGGTGTTTGTCGCCGTCCAGATGTAGTCTCCCGCAGCGACGACTTTGCTAATAGAGTGAGACTCGTGCGCGACAGCAACCGAAAGGCCCTCGTCAATGTCCTCGAAACTTCCCCGCACGTCCGTCTTGACTACGAAGCCAGCGCGATCACTGCTGTAGAAGGTGCCCAGCTCAGGGTCGTCTGAGAAGAGTGACCAGACACTGTCCTCATGCATTGTGAACGTGTACATGCAGCGACCGGCCGTGACACTCCACAGCTTGATGGTGTGGTCAGAACTGGCAGTCAGGACCTTGTCGCCGGCCTCGTTGAGTAAGATGCCGCGAATAGTGCCCGTGTGACCGACAAATTTGGTAACCCTGTGGCCAGATCGGGGGTCCCAAAGGCGCACGACCGACTCGGGTCCGCCGTTGGCCATGATGTTGTGGCCGACACTCAGAGCGTAAATAGAACCCTTCTCAGCGACTTCATCCCCCTTGGTGTCAATCTCGAGAGTCTTTCCACCGCCATTGAGATCCCACAGGTATATCTTGCGGTCGAAACCGCCTGAGGCAACCCAGTTGACCGAACCGCCTGGGGGTGTAGCCACACACTTGACGTAGTCGGCATGCTCGCCGATCTTGGCGGCGTTATCGTTCGTTTCGGAATGTGGACACCATACCTTGACGGTCAGGTCGTTGGAGGCAGTGACGACGGCGGAATTATTGTTTGCGAGGACAATGTCGTTGATCCAGGACATATGCGCCTGAGTCTGGGAGCGAAAGGTGGTCTTGGGCTTCTTCTCGGGCGGGGATGCGCCGCCCTTCAGGTCGAGGCCGAGGTCCCAGGCGCAGACAACGCCGTCGCGGGCGCCGGAGTATCTACATATCGGAGCGAGCCCGTCAGTGCCTGTCGACGCAAGGTGGGCTTCGAGGCGTGGGAATCGTGTGTCGGGTGCTTACAGAATGCCATTGTCCTTGTCGACAGCGAGGCCGTTGACGCCGAGTCTGTGGCCGCCGCCCTGGGAGCCAGCTGGGAGCTCGAGGACTACCGGGACGTCTACGATTAGCACAGCTGCCAAGATGTACGGTGGGAGCACGGCAGGGACGACAATCTCGCGATTGCAGAGGTCCGATGCGCTCGACCGCGTGGACGTGCGGGGTTACGTTGTCGGGCTCGGGGCTGTTGCGACGACAAGCGCGGCGGCAGCATACGAGCGGCGACAGCGAAACAGCACAGGCGCAGCGGGAGTGGCAGAGAGACATACCGTAGCTGATCCTCTGGCGCGCCTTCTTGGCCATTTCGAGCGGTAGGGCGGGGCCGGATTACCGATTACGCATGCAAGAAGGTGAGGATGCACTGTGATGGCGATAACACGGTTATGGAAAGCAAAGCAGGCAGAAGAAGCAATGGTACTGGAATGACGATGGTGATGGTGCAAAGATGGAGGTTTGGCGGTTAAGGGTACGTAGGGTATGATGTATGGGCAGGCGGCGGGTGGATGGGATGGGCACATCAGACGGGGCGGGAGGATGGGGTGGGCGAGGCTAGGTAGGCAAGGCGCACCTCCCGTGTGGTGTCGGTGTCGGTGTCACTGGTGGTGGTGGTGGTGCCCATAATCGTGTTGGTGCAGGCGCATGTCGAGTGCTGTTGGTGGTGTTGGGAAGGATCCATCCATCGCTGCGACCTGAGGTCGGGGTAGGTACCAGGGAGGTGCAGCGTGCAGCGTGCTTGCTACCTCTGAGTGTGAGTGCGCGTGGAGGAGGAGTGGGCGGGGTGGGTTTGGCCAGATGCAGGAGCTAGGTGAGGTGGGCAGGGGAGGGAAGGTGCCGATTTTATCTTTTCCACGGGAAGCGAGACGTGGACTTCGTCATTTGCATCTCTGCTCCTCCCTCCACGCCCCTGGACAATCAATCAATCTACTCGAGCAATTGAGTTTGTCTGCCTGCACCCTCAATGCCCCAGGAACCCACGCATCAGATATTGGACCCTTCAGATCGCATATCGCTGGCATGAACTCGACTCGACGGGACGAACATGTCAGCTCTGGTTCCGGTTGCATGCAAGCTTTGTGTTTCCATTCATGCAGTTCGCTAGCCAGGCATGGCAGCCAGGCAAGGTATGTACCTTACAGAGAACACCACCACCTCAGCATCAATCAGCATGACATGACCGGGGGCACGTATCATTCATTGGATTCGTGCAAACACGCATGGCTCGCCGCTAGCGCCCCCAATCGTCCCAGGTGTCAGGTGCGGTCCAATGCTGCATCAGCATCAGGACCCTCCCAATGTCTCCCCCTCAGGTCCCCTCTGAAGAACTGTGCAACATGCATCGGTGGCCCAAAGCATGGCGCTGGGAACTAGTCCATCCACAATCGACGAACCATTCAATCACCTAGATCAGGCTCAACCCCAAGACTCCAGTCGCATTCCAGAAGCACATAGATGCGCATTGTCAGTTCATTAGTGTCCCTCTAGAAGGTGGCAGGTTGCTAGTGTCCGAATGGCAGAAATGCCAGTGGCTGGGGAGCAGCCAATAAAGGCTGGAAAAGGGAAAGAGCCACCCGAAAAAAAGCATGGACCGCCGATCCCCCTCCTTCCTTCCTTCTGCTCGGGTCGGTCCAACGCCTGCCATGCCATGAAAGTCTCCAACGGAAGCTGCCCACCGTCGCCGTAAAGCCGGTCCTGCCTGCCCCGAAAAGCTGGCTCTGCAAATGGCAGGTCCATGTGGGGCTGTCATCCAACCCGCCCCTGCCCCGAGAGCCCGGCCCATAATGCCCCGCGTTGTCACACTTGCTTCTGCCAACTCCCAACTCCATCGTGAAATCCAATTCTGCCTTTTCGCATCCATGCCACAGCCATTCGTCGCTCGATATCACGACGCTCCTCGAAACATCGCAAGCGTCCGTAATTATCCCGCCAACATGTAAGCGAACGCCGCGATGTCAGGCGTAGACATGGACTTCCGATGTCGACACAGCCGAGGCGACCAACTCAATCGTCCAGATCCATGCGCTTCGTAGCCGCAACGAGCTGCTGCAGTCCAAGAACGCTGTTTCGAGCATTCTTCTCCGTGACCGCATCGTCGGGAGCGGCATCCCGGGCACGGCGGGCGTCCTCTGCACTCATCGTCAGCTCTAGCTTCTCCTCTTGCCTCATCGGCGACATCTCGATAGCCTCTTACCAAGCAACTGCTTCAGCTCCTTCTCCTCGCGAATGCAGGTCTTGCAGCGGCCGGTGACAGGGCGGGTTGCCTTCTTGATGTTGCCGTCGCAGAGCGGGTGGGGGATCTGCTTCGACTGCTGGTCGGGCAAGTGGATCGTACGCTCGAGGGTGAAGTTGCGGGACGACTGGAAGAGGGAGCTTCCCCGGGCCGAGGCGCACTTGAAGGTGTTCTGGTAGTGCTTGTGCATGCACTCCACGTAGAGGGTGGAGATGATGATGCACATCGTAGCGGTTGGGAGGATCTGAGGAGGGTCGAGGTGAGTGAGTATCGTCAGGTGTCAAGCTGCTATTAGGTTTTGCTTGGAGCACTGTAGACGTACAGGATCCGAGGGCGAAGGGAGCAAAAAGGTTTGTTCAAGTGGTGGTGATGGGTTTGCTCCCGTTATGCTGTTGCCAAATCGGAAGGAGTGACAAGTGGGCAGAAGCTCAAGGTGAGCTCGAGGTGAGCCTGAACTGAGAGCCTATGCTATTGTGAATACACGCTGCGTATTCGTTCACATACGACATTCACCACTTTGTCACCTATGAGAGCTTTCCATAACACATACGAAGGTAACAAGACAACAATGGCCTCAAAGGTTAGATCGGCTGGGAGTTGCAAATCTCAATCACCTCAGGTCAGGTCTGGTACCTAGACACACAAAGAAAACATCACAGTTCCATTGTAATGAAGGTTGCTTGAATCTAGCCATTCTGATGCTATATGAGCCTTCAACCACACTGACTATGAGATCGTAGGTCCTCTTCTGGCCGACTCTCCAACTAGGACCCAACTGAGCATCAGGGGCAGACATATATTTCGACGAAAGTCGGCATGGCATGCAAGATAGAACATAGGCTAAGCTTCTCTTTCTATGCTTTTGTCTAAACCAATGTTTTCTGAGCATGATGATATACTCTCTCCTCTATACTATCAGTCCGAACCTGGTCCACCACATTAGAAGCATGGGAAGTCGTCTCCCTTATTCCGCTGGGCCTCTTCAGCAACGGCTTTTTCCCCGAATCTGAGGGAGATCGATGTCTCGTCGTCGTCTGGAGCAAGATTAGATTGCCATCAGGCGCAAATGGCTTTCCGGTCTTGGCTGCAGATGTCGTGATTGCCCAAAATTAAGCATATATCCTTACGCTTTGGAGAGCTCAAACTCTCGTCTTAGCGCCCGAGACCCTCTTCCCTGCGCCCAGTCTAACACCGAAATCGCGACATCTGAAAGAGCTCCGCGGGTACGTGTTCCGCCAAAGAAATTGGATACCCTCTGCAACGGCCAAAGAAGTGAAGCTTGGGATACGTGCCAGCGGCGACATTGACAATCTAAGATGCCATTCCACAATCACGTCCGGGGTCCGAAACCAGCCCCGAAGATCTAGCGGTCCCCGGGTCTCATTCTCCCACAGCATACTCCCGTCCCCACAACCCGCGGGCTGTCCGCAAAGGCACGAGTCAAGCGGAGCCCGCACCAGCGCCTCGAATACAGTAAGTCCTCCAGCATAGCCATTGCCTTGTCGCGACTCTACTTCCCCCAGTGAATTGCCAAGAGTCCTACGAAAATCTCCAGAGAAGTTCCCAAAACGAACGTCAAGTATCGCGACGAGAGGAGTGTCTTCTAGACAATTGATATTATAGAACCGCCGGGACATCATCACGTACCCTAGCTCAGCCCTGCTAAATGCCCCTCCGGCGATGTCTTGCAGGGAAAATAAGAACCACGATAGACTGTAGCCATCCGATCAACCTTCCCGCCCACGCACGTCAGATCGGACCTGCCCGGTATCAGGTCCGGCGTCGTCCCATATATTTAGCTTCCGTGTTTAGTGTGGGAGCCGGCCTGCCGTGTGGGAGCCGGACCCCTTTACCGGGACCTACTCCAGCTTTTTCGCCGGCCGGGTCGAGGGAGTGGCGCCGCTCGAACGGCGATCACGACGGGGCATGATTTGTTGCTAACAATAGGTAGATTAAGGAGGAACTCAGTTTGCACTTTTTTGCAGGAATGGGACTCGATCGCTGGTAGATAAGAGGAGGAGACGCCGTCTCTTGCGGTGTGTAGATCTCAGCTTCGTTGTCTTCATCCTCTGGTCGCCATCCCAACACTCGTTTCCATTCGTTACTACATTCTTTTGCATCACATCGCCTCACCCAAAAAGGCCCCAAGGAACATTTCAAAATGAGATCTGCTGCCGTCCTGTTGTTCATCGCCTCCCCCCTCGCCGCATCGGCTTTCATCGTGGGGGCATACGAGACCATCAATGATTGCCAGGAAGCCTGCCCTGCATCTGTAAGAAAAACACCCATCCAGTCGAGTCCAAGATCTCTGTCAAAGAGTTTAACTGATAATATTGGTTTTGGGGGAAATCTAGTGTGATAGCTATACTTATGATTTCCTAAACTGCACCATCAGCGCCGACAGTTGGAACCCTCAGTAAGCCTCTCATCTCCTATGCATTTGTGTTTTTGTGGTATGGAGCATTGTGCTAATTAATTACCTCTGTAGCGGTTACTGCAACTGCAAAGAAAGACCCGCGAAGAAAAGATCTTCAAGAAAATAAGACGAGTCACGGCTTTGATCGACGGCCCCAGCAACGCATCAATCGGATCGCTCGGTGTCGGGTTCGGTATTTCATGTGGGCTTCTTCCCACAAATTTAGCTTCCCGTCATATTGGATGGGATCCGCCCTGTTCCCCGATGGATGGACTTTCAGTCCTTTCACTATATGGAATTCGTACACCGTACACCGCTCGGGTTTTTGTGAATATGGAAATAGCGGGACGGGGGCTGGCGGCATGAATCGTTGTTTTGTTGATACGGGTCATCTTTGCGGAGTTTGGGGAGTTTGCGAGATCTCCTCGGGGAAGGGAATTCCGATGGGGTTGATAAATAGGAGGCGATTCTCGTCGTGGTTTAGAGAGATACTCTTCATCCTGCACACGCAAATCAAATTCTCTCTATCGAATCATATCGAAAATTGTTTCGTCTGTCACCATGAGATCCTCCGCGCTTCTGCTATTCATCACCTCGCCCCTTGCCGTCTTGGCTTGGACTGGCCAGGTTTACACCACCCAGACTCAGTGCCAGGCGGAGTGCCCTGCAGCTGTGAGTTTGGACACCTAGAAGGTCTTGCTGGATGTGTTGCTGATGCCTCGACAGTGCTCGAGCCAAAATGGCGCGTATGACGGATGCTCCGGCCCCGGTGTTGCTCAGTCCAAGTAAGTGTCCTAAGCTGGTGTTAGTGTCTTGGTTTGCTGATTGTCTCTAGCGTTTACTGCAACTGCAAATAGAGAGATGTGGTTGATGAAGGGTATGAAGTAGGTGGGGAGGGTGTGACTAGGACTTCCGACTTCGTGAAGCACTTGTACCTAGTCTTCACCTCACACTCAAATGATCTAAGATATTTAAGTCCCGATTTGCACCGCTTCTTTTACTCAAGCCACACGCAAATGAATGGCGTTGTTGGACTTGCTGCTTACATGACCCATACTTATCGCCTGCTGATTTACCTCGTGAAATGCCGCTCCAGGATATCTCAGAGGTTTCCTTTCAACCTTGTTGAGGCGTGGTTTATGTCGTCATGAATACGAGACGGACAAAACTGCCACTGAACAATACTATCTTTGGCTGTCCACTTACACAACATAAGGTAGGACATGGTCCGTTCCGGCCACTCAGTAGAGGTGGCCGAGGTTGGCTCATGACAAGTCACTCGGTCCAAAGATGAATACGATATCACCGACAGTTTTCCACTCGCAATTGTTGAGGTTTTGGAAGTACAAGGAAATCGGGCATCAATATATACTATAGGAAGCCCTTGCCGAAGATGAGGGTTCGAGGTCTACTTAGCTTCCTTATCGCGGATGCCCTATTTAACAAGAACCTCGCCACATTTTCTGATTTTCCTAAACCAATTGCACGGTTTGCAGTACAGTGCCGCAGAGATTCTGAGCCAAAAACGGTATATGGCCGTGGGTGACGAACAAGAGTACATCTGGGAAGACTTAATGCTCAGACTCACACGTCACCATCTGTCGTCCATTGGGTCGAATAACACACCAAAAATAGAGTCTGGAGACATTTGACGTGTCACTCGCATGAGATATTGAAGGCTAATCTCCGCACGCGGTCTGCGCCGGTCATGCCGAGGTAACCTCTTGAGCCACCAGCAACAACGTGTATACCGACTTCGTGGACTCCGCGAGATTCTTGCCAGATTTCTCCAATCACGTTCGAAAGATCAAATGTCCTGCTTTCACCGAAAAGAAGCTTAGCAAGAAGCTTTAAATAGGGAGGGGAATCTCCCGGCAATAATGCCCGCGGTGAGAACAGGAACGAAAATGACAGAGGGAACTCTACATTCGCCTATATCGCACTCGAAATCCATTCAAAAAGAGAGAGTAATACAGTGAAATGAAAGTTTCAAGCTCGTCAGGGAAGGAGAACGGCGGTCACTAAGACCTCACATCCGAGCTATCTTGAAGCAACCACGAGCTGCGCAAACGCGTAGCTCGAGCGCGCTCTGGAAGTTATAAATATAGAAACCTCGAAGTTCAAAAGACAACAGACCAAAGATGTTCCGGTCTTCTGTTACCCTTTATTCTCCATTCAGTCCTGTAAAGCCGCAATTGCGTCTCATCGAGTCACAGGGCAACCCCTGGCTAGGTAACGATCGATCTTGCCTCAGTTTCATATACTCAGTCTTCGTTGATTACCTTCCAAATAAGCACAAACCGACAGAAATAGACGGATAGGATGGAGAAAGCCAAGAGTATGTCAGAGTGGGATACACGGCTACAACACAGCATGCGATGATGGTGAATAGGGATACGTGAAATGGGCTTCTAGCTGCCTACCAGACTTCACAACGTCACTAGACAATTTCATTGTTTGGCTCGACTATTGGAAATGCATAAGAAAGCCTATTTTATACAGAGAAAGCCTGAAAGCTGGAGTTGTATGCGAACTAAATGCTGGTATATCAAGATCTCTGCGACATCGGTCAACTGGGGGTTGTTGAAAGAATCATGAGACCATCTGGCTTTGTCATTGTTCCGAAACGAACTTAGCTAGCGCCAGCATCAAGAGAATCACAGAATTCCGGCATGTTGGGCTCAGAGTGTGCCCTGAAGCCTTTCTGCAGCGCTGTCGTCGTTGATACCATCCACTTGACCATGACTGAATACACACAAGACACCAAAGACTGCCACATAATTGACTTCTGAGCTACGATTTGAGTTTTCAATGCATAAGACACCTGGCAGTAGGTGACACTGTGATTAGACAAGCCATAAAGATAGGTTTGCGCAAAAGTCTGCACACTTCATCCTAGTTCTTTTAGGCGATTATAAAGAGGCTATTACTACTTTCGAGGTAGTAATATATAGTATCAACGTAGTATAGTAACGATATTTTGATATTAAAGGAGTAATAGGTTATAGTAGTATAAAGAGGGAGATATTTACCCCCTATAATCGAGGCGATTCGCGCTCTCTTTATATACCCCTATAGGTAGCTATAGAGGTTTCTCTATAAGCTATCCTAGCCTTAGAATATTTCCCTGTGAGAGTTATACGGCAGTTAACAAGGTGCGCCTCTAGGTAGCAAACTATGAAGAAGAAAAGTTAGAAGGGAAGAAAGAAAGATAGGTTTGCACTCAGAGGCGACGTTTGGCTACAACAACAGCATGCCAATCTAGACATCACCTTTAAATTCCCTTGGAAACTCCCCTTGGAAACTGAGGCGGGAGAAACAAGTACGCTGCACGATAATCAGGGATTAAGTGACCAACCTTGACGTTGAGACCAAGCCATGTCTTTCGGTCCGCGGGACTAGCCTTACACGCGAGGCATACCATCCGCCCCGAACCACTGGTTTTCAATCTCGCTCGCAACACAGAGTCTACCATAAGCATATCACTGAGATTTTCACCTAAGCAGCAAGACTCTTGAAGGGAATCAGATCAGCGCCAGCGGTGTTCGTCAGCAGGACGCCGTCGCCACGCAGTGAGTTGTTTTTTGGTCATGGCTAACTTGTGGGTTCTTGATTGTATGAGAAGATGGAGAAGTTTTATGTTCATTCGACAAAAAAGCATCTTTGTAGCAGCTTACCGACATGTTTCGGGGCACGATCCAGCAGACCGGCCACCATCCGGCTCCGGTGGCCGATGTGGGACCAGCCCGGACACGCTCCGTACCCAATCACGACGGTCAAAGGGTTTTACCGATATTATAAGACCCAGTCGCATGGCAAATGAATTGAAATCTAAGCAATAATGGTCAGGAATAGTCGGTTGTTTGAGCCTTGATTATTTTTGCGGGGACATAATCAGAGTTGAAGAAGAGGTGCCATCTCAATTTCCAGAATCGTCGCTGCCTACGCCTTGTCCCTCGCCCCAGCCATTTGGCGTGTATTCGAGAGACGTACAACACGACTACAGAGAAATTTCTAGTCACTTCATGGGTTCTAGGAGGATGGTGTTTCTTTTAGGCAGTCTGAGATGGAGAGCGGGTCGCGGACTTTCAACCAGCCTCTATTGTTTGACGATCCTTCCATTGGCTGTAGAGCAGACGAACTCTTCCGTGCGGATACCCTTTTATATTCCCGCAAAAGATTTGTGCTAGACACCATATCCTTGTGACTAGAGCCGAGATGCCTCTCAGATTGACTATAAATGAGTCCATGAGGGGGCCGTCATCAGAATGAAGACAACACAATCATCGTCTGAGGCAATCAGTCCGCACCGCACTGAGGCACCCAATCTCATCTGTCATCGACATACATGTCTTGACGGACGTTGCCGATAGCGCTCACAGAATTGAAATACTTAGCCACCCTTCCCCCTGGCGTCCGTCATAGGTTTGGTATCCTAACTGGTATTCATTGTCAACAGGTAAGTTGCCCTCGAAAGATGCTAGTAGGGCATGGCGAGACAGGCTCACTTTACACACCAGCAAAATATTACACGATGCGGAGCGTTTAAGCGTAGAAGAATTTCAACCTATTCTCGAATTTGCTCAGTATCTTCAGAATAGTGAAAGGCCTGCCTTATATACGATCTCCCCTGTGTTTGGATCGTTTCAGCAGTCAAGGCCGCGCCGTCGTTGCAGGCTCTCGGCAAAAGGTTTGGCTCTAGAGGACTATATATAGCACCCAAAGTCACGTAATTGGACAGAGCCAAAATGTGGTCAAAGCCATTGTCATCAACCAGCAGCAGAAAGGAACGGCACCATGTCCCCATTTTCTGGCTCCTAACAATCGTCAGGTCAGGGCTTCGACGGCAGCTAAAGCCTCATATCCAGGACAGTGCTCACGAGGTATTCCTCAACGATACACTGCAAGAGCCACTGGCGGACGATGAGAAAGCAAACGGGCTGACATCGTCCTTCCCAAGTCTCAGGAAGCACAAAGCCCTCTCACGCTCACTTCTAGATTTCTTCAGCATACAGAAACGGTTTATCTCCGCAACGCCATTGCGTGGCGTTATTGAAAGAAGACTCATTGGTGCCCCCCCCCTTATATACTCGGCAACGAAGCCTCATGCGCTGCCCTCTAGCATCGGTCATCGAGGTTCCACCCCGAGCTTCAGTATAAAGGTTGAAGCAACAGAACAAACACCACCCGATGCAACGGCAGTAAGGTAGTGGGGTCAGAGTCTTTCTGTAGACGAATTAGGGACGCCGCAGAGCAGACGATGCGCGCTCTCATCCGTACTGACAACCACTCTAAGAGCACCGCGGCAATGGCTTCACCTCATCTGCGCCAAAGTACGGCCTATCTGTGTCTCCCGTGTATTCATGCAAAGTACATGTGATATACCGACGGCAGGAGACACCGCCACGCCGCGAGCAAGCGAGCGAGTGATTGTGTGATTGCATAGCTTGCAGGGTAGTCAGCCATACTACTGGCTTCGAGCAGATACAAAGACTATTACAATCGTCTTGACCATCACCCCGGCGATCATTGGCTTGGGAAGAAATGATCATGCAGCTACTGCCCTTATGTACGTCTCTCAACACGCCATCCGCGAGTAGCTCAAGTCACACCAGCAGGATCTGTGTCATGAAGAAAAAAGTCCCAAATTACCATTTTAAAAAAACTCGACGCCGTGCTATTTTCACAGTTGGATGCCTTGCCTTCCTCTTTTCATCTTCCCCCTAACCCCTTCTATCATCTCCCACACCTCACCTCTTCTTATAATACCCCCCACTCCCCTGCTTCGGCTGGCTCCCATACGCCCTCCGCCCCTGCACCTTCTTCTCCCCGCGCCCGCTCGCGCCCACCGTGACGTCCACCCGCGGCGGCACCGCGAACCCGAAGCTCTTGGCCACCTTGGCCAAATCCAGCTTGTTGACGTCGAACACGGTGCGCAGCGAGTGGCTCGCGTACGCGTGCAGGTAGCTGCGGTAGCCGTCCTTGGCGCTCTTGTTCAGATAATAATTCTGCGTGATGAGCTTCTCGAGCAGGCTCTGGATGTTGGCGATCTTGTTGGCCGGGAAGTCGAACTCGACGACCGGCACGCGCGCCTCCTTGAGGTGCGTGAGGAAGCCGACCTCGGAGGGCTGCAGGAACATGAGGCTGCGGCCCTTGGAGTTGGCGCCGCGGGCTGTGCGGCCGACGCGGTGGATGTAGTCGCGCGGGTCGTCGGGGGGGTCGACTTGCACGATCCAGTCGACGGCGGGGATCTGGCGAGCATTCGATTAGCACACATGTCTTTCGAATTAAGGAGAAAGCGGGGTTAGGAACTCACATCCAATCCACGCGCGGCAACGTCGGTGCAGATCAGCGTCCCCTGCTTCGCATTGCAAAACTCGAAAAACGTATTCGTCCGCTTCTGCTGCTTCTGCTTGCCATGCAAATCCAGCACCGGCAGATCGATATAGTTCAGCAGCTCGGCGTGGTACTTGACCGAGTTGCAACTGCTAAAGAACACAATCACCTTCTTCTTCAAGTTGCGCTTCAAAAAGCTGAACAACAACAAAAACCGCTTGTCCGCGTCGCAGATCACGTAGCCCTGCTCGAGGTTGGCCACCGTGCTGTGCTCCTGCTTCTCGTCGACGTTGACGTACAGCGGCCCCGGGCGCAGCGAGATGCGCGCGAGGTCCTCGACCTTTGTCGTCTGCGTCGCCGAGAAGAGCATCGTCTGGCGGTCGTCCTTGGGCAGGATCTTGACGATCTGGCGCATCTCGTCCTCGAAACCGATCTCGAGGATGCGGTCCGCCTCGTCGATGATGAGGGACTTGAGGTTCTTGAAGACAAAGGGCGTGTTTTGCAGGTGGTCGAGCAATCTTCCAGGTGTGGCAATAAGTAGATTCACGCCCTTCTGCAGCTTGTCCGCCTCGGCGCGGCGGTTCGCGCCGCCGATGACGATGCCGTACGTCTGCGAGTGGTGCGCCATCAGCTCCCGCGCCACACCGAAGATCTGCAGAGCCAGCTCGCGCGTGGGCGACACCACAATCACGCCGGTGCCGTTGCGGGGCTTGAAGCGCAGGGCGGAGAGCATCTCGACGGCGGGGATGAGGAAGGCGAGGGTCTTGCCGGAGCCGGTCTTGGCGGCGCCGAGGACGTCCTTGCCGGAGAGCAGGGGCGGGATGCCGCGGCGCTGGATCTCGGTCATCTTGGTGAAGCCCATCTCGCCGATGGCCTTCATCGTCTTGTCGGAGAGTTTGAGCTCGGCGAAGTCGTGCGCCTCGGCGCCGACCTGGGGCAGCGAGAGGGCGTCCGCGTTGGGGATGTCGGAGGCGGAGGCGGATTTGGGAGCGGCGGCGGGGGCCTTGACGTCGTCGTCGAGGTCCGAGCCGGCGCCGTCGTCGTCTTCTGCGTCCTTGAAGTTCTCGGCGGTCTCGGCGGCGTCTTCCTCCTCCTCCTCTTCTGACTGCACCTCCTCGGCATCCTCGTTCTCAGAATCGTCGTCGGAGGCGGGCGCGGGCGCGAGCGCGGTGCGCTTCAGCTTCTTCGACTTTGCGGTGGCGGGGGAGGCTGCTGCTCCGGAAGAGGAGCGCTTCTTGGACGGCTTCGAGCCATTGGCGTCGCGGAGCTTGCGCTTCTTGCTGCTGGCGGCGGCGTCCATGGTTGCGGTTGTGTGTGGTGGTGGTGGTTTGGGGAAGCTGCGCTGGGGCGGGAGGACTGCAACTTTTGCGAGCCGCTGGTTTGGAGGGTCTCAATGGGAATTTTTTCTTATCGGGGAGAAAATTTAGTGGAGCTCCTTTTGCGATAGCGGGTGTGGTTCATCCGGTCCGATGGTGTGCGGGGCAGACTGGGGTACGTACCTCGACCAGAGCTCTCCTAGCACACTGTCGCTGGTTGTTGAAATTGAATAGGATGAGGAAATTGAAGATATTTGACTCTCTTGGAAACAAATTTCGAGCCTTTGTGATTCAGCAGAGGGTAGAGCAGAAAACCTTATTGTCGTTATCTGCCTGTTTCCAAGCCCGGTTTTCCACCTTGAGAGCCTCTCAGCTGAACAAAGTTATGCAGGTCAAGTATGCAATGGGTAGGTAGTTAGCTATGTTGGATATCCAACTGGATGCATATAGAAGACCAAAAAGTCGGCGTCATACGTGAAATCCGGCGCATATTCCGGCTTTGCACAGTGGCCGTCGCCAGTGCCGTTCTGCAAGCTGAGAATTTCCCGACAGATCGCCCAATCAAACGCACGACAATCAAATCCAACGCTCCATGGCGAAAGTCGCAGTTATTCCTACAAAACGAATAAGATGACGTCGCCTCTCGCGTCCGATAGAGGCCCGCGTGTCTGATCATGCAACACTGATGGCATTGTAGACTTGGAGGTGAACAAACTAGCCTCTCATTAGGCACGACGCCCATCTCAGATATGCAACGGTCATTGTTACATAGATACAACTCTCGATGAGAAATAAACTGGGTGAAACGAAGGGGATCAACCATAAAAGAAAGCCCTCCGTCAACCTCGGTCCCAAAAGAACCTCTATGCCTATGCCCCCCACCACCACCACCAAGAACCATCGATCCATCCGGCCGCCTCGTGCCAGAGACTTTCATGAATCCTAGACCTATCGTAGGATCTCCAGCAAGAAAAGCAAGCATTGACAAGGGCCAATGTCGAGGGGTCACACAGCGTTCGACTCCACGAGACCATCGCGGAGCACGACGGGCGACCCACCCGGAGGCCGGTAAGCTAACATGATATTTCCATGTGAGAATGATTGTCGGACACGCCCGCCTGTGATATGCCGCCTCCCTGCGTTTTTACCGCCGAAAATGTTCCTATTTGCGTGTGTGTTTTTCTTTTCGTCGTTCCTTAAACGCCGTGGGATGAGAGAATGCCGTGTTGGAATGGAAAGGACATTGTCGTCAAGTGAAGAAAAAGGAAATCCGCCGCTCGCTCTTTTGGGGCCCGATGGCCCCCGTCCGCCGATCCGCTGATCGCCTCAACTTATTTTTTTCCTGCATCCAGCCTTAGTCAAACTTGCTCTTTCTCATCATGATTCATGTCCATTTCGCTCTGGCTCACGTACACTCCGCCGTAGGGTTCTCATGCTTGGCCGTGGAGCCCTTGCCGCGCCAGGTGCTAACAGCCGGAATGTTGGCCTCGTAGCGCACCTCCTCGGTTCCATAGGCACGCGGGGTGAGCTTGATGAGAGTGTGTAGCGGCACGTTCATCCACGGGCTGTCCGCCTGAGACTTATTCATGAAGTACGCGTAGATGCAGCGCAGGACGGCCTGGTGGGTTACGATGAGGATGTCCTCGGAGCGCTCGAGCTCCATGATGATGGGCTCGAGCCGGATGACGACGTCGCGGTAGGACTCGCCGCCGCGGTAGCGGTAGTTGTACTTGTCCTCGTCGCGGGCGGCAAAGTCCTCGGGGAAGCGGTCCTTGATCTCCTGGTAGGTCAGTCCGTCGCACACACCAGAGTCGAGCTCGTCGAGAGCCTTCCACTGCAGTTGGTTGTAGTCGGAAGGAAGGAAGCGGGAGGTGGCGATGGTGCGCTTCAGTGTTGAGGTCCAAACGGTGAGGGGACGGTCGTCCTATAGATGTGAGCGTGGGATAACATGCGAATGCGGGTTTACTTACGCCGACTGATTTCCTGACGAGCTCGGGAAGTTTCCTGGCATATTGCTCACCACGAGGCGAGAGCATTGTGTCGCCGCCAATGCGGCCGTCCAAGTTGTACATGGACTCTCCGTGCTGTTCCATGTCAGCGTGAAACCACTCACCAGTCACAAAAGACTCACTCTTGATAGCCATATGGAACGAGGCCGGATGTGAAGGTTCATCAGGTAGTAAACGACGCGACTCTGCAGGTAGTCCTGGATGCGGTTGATGATGACCTGCTTGCCGACATCCATGATCTTGAGGTAAGTGTACTCATCCTCGTCGCCGTCCTCGTCAAGCGACTTGTACACCTTCTCGTAGTTGCGGATGCGGTTGCGGAAATCGAGGGCTGCCTCCTCGGGATCCTGGCCCTGGTAGTCGGGGGAGGTGAGCTTGACGTCGCGGATGTTGGCCATGATGAGGTTCTCATCGTCGCACTTGCTCTCGACGAAGAGGACTTCGATGCCCTCCTTGGTGCAGATGTCGAGAACCCACTTGCGGCGCTCCTTGGTGGAGTTGGTGGCGTCGAGGATGCCGATGACACCGCCCTGGCGGAACCACGCCAGCATGTCCTCGATGGCCTTCTCGGCGGCGGCGCGACGTCTCCGCTCGCCCTCGGCGTTGTGGAAGTCGAAGAAGTCAGCCGAGGGGTGGGCATCCTCCTTGCGGCGGTAGCTGCCAACGTTGAAGGTCTTGGCCTTGATTGAGAGCCATCCCAGATACCGTTGCGCTGGAAAGGTCAGTAACGACTTCCTAAAAGTTGGGGGCCCAGAAATGCGAGTCGTGCGGAAGTCTGATGGCATTGTAAACGTACCTTTCTGGGCGATGAAGCTCTTGCCTCTGGCGGGCAGACCGACCATGACGACACATATCTTGAGGTCCTCCACCTGGATGCCGATGCCGTTAGTCTTGGCTGATGGCATCTTGACGGCTTGCCGACGTGCACGTTTATTATGAGATATTGCTACGACGAGAGAAACAACGAGGAGCGACGCGTGAAGAAGACCATGCAGAAGCGAACAGAGACAGCAGGAACAAGAAGACGCGAGGTTGCGGCGGGCACGGAAGGCAGCTCGCGTGATGCTTCCAGCAGAGGCGGTAGCTCTACGCCCCAAAAAGGCGGGACCCCCCGGTGTGAGGTTCGGGGGCGGGTGCGGTGGCCTGGAGCACTGCCGGGGTGGAGGCACTTCTCGACCCGACGACAGCTACCTCCCAGGTGCTGCAAGAGCCGCTAGCAGGGGACAGAGTGAAAGACGATGTGCGCTGGCGTGAGGTAGGACTCCCAGGACGGCTGGTCAGGGTCCTCGTCTGTTTGCGTATGTATGGCCGTATGTGGTATACGTTGGAAGCGTAGGAATGCAGGCGTGGCTGTTTGATGTTGTAGAGAAGTTGAAAAGAGATGCACGGGGTGAGGGGGCAGATTTGAGAGTAGAGTGATCTGATGGCAGCAATGTGATGTGAGGGTGGAGGGAACAGAGTAATGAGTGGGCGAGCAGCGTGCACGAGTCTGGAGAAACGGAAGGGGACTGAGAGAGCGGTACGTAAAAGGAAGCAGGGGACGCCGAGAGGCTATCCCGAGGGTAGCGTGAGTGACTGAGTGACTGAGTGACTGAGTGACTGAGGTAGGTAAGGTAAGGTAGCTGCGAACCACCGACCAGAGTCAACACAAGCTGCTGCTGTGGCAGTGAGTGACTGGACTGGATTCTAGACTTGACACCGGGCAAGAGGCAACAGCAGAAAAGGCAACAGCTGCCGCCATAATAGACGATAGCCCACCTCGTCGCATCAGTCCAGTGTCTCGTCAGATCAGACACAGACGGATGGCGGAATTGAGAGTCAAACCCACTGGGGCGGATTCACAGACTTAGGCGCACCAGCTACGGACACAGCCGTCGCACTCTGCAGAGCGCTGCTTGCATGTTTCCATGTTTCCTTTCCCTGCAATCGGGATTCCCAGGAGCAGCAGCAGACGCACCAGATCACCACCCTGCAAAGACTGCTGACTATTGGCCCATTCCTGCAGTGCAGCATGGCAATGGCAGTCTTTGACGTGACCTTAGGTAACCTTAGGTAAGGTAATGTAAGGCAGTCCAGGTCCTGCAAGGTGAAGCCTCGGCGTGGCCTGCCCGCCCCTCCATCATGACCCCATGCCAACTCCAATCCCCCCGTCCGGTGCCCCTCATTTTGGCCTTCCTGTGCCCGCTTCTCTCCGGTCCCTGAACTTTTCCAGCCTGGGGGTGGGCGGGCAGCCACTAAGCAGCCCATCCAGAACCTCTACCGGGCCTCCATCTCCATGAGAAATATGCACAACGTGACAGCTCCAAGCTTCAGCTCCCCGTCCCCGCATTCAACGGGGACGTCTCGCAGCGCTCATCAGCCAGTGAAGACCAGCTAATTCCTGCACTTTTGCTCAAGTCTCTGGCCCTCACCGAACACAACCGAGGTGGAGATCAGCCCACGGCCAAATACACTCCCATCCGACTCGCCAGTCATAGCCGGTTCGTCAGGAGAGATGCCGGGATGCATTACTGTGCGCATGCTGCACTTGCCTTTGGAGATGACGGAGCCACAGCTGCGAACGAAAAACCGAAGGAATCCCCCGTGTCGCGATAGAAAAAGTAATACACTGGAATTCCAATCCCACGTCCAGAAACAATAAGAACTTCTTGTTCCTTCGACAACTTTGCCAATTCTTGCTTCTGCTCCCAGCCAACGGGCATTCTTTTCTTCCGTCCGATCATTCCCGGCCACTACCGAGACAACGCCGGCCGTGCAAACATGGTAGCCGGCAGCAGCAGCAGCACACTGCTAAGAAAACGGAAAAGGCCTCCAGACAGCAGCTCAATTGAGCAAGCCAGCCAAGCTTGGCCACTAGCACCTGACATCCCCCCACGTACAATTCGCCAGGGGAAAAGGTCATCCGGTCCAAAGGGGTCTCCTGACCTGGGCCGAGAAGGAAAAAAAAATATGGGAATTGAGATTTACACCGCTGCTGCACTTGCGCAGCTGGTAAATCCTCACCACCCACGCGCGTCAGGGGCTTTTCCTTTATCCTCCTGTTGCTGCACCCCCACTCCAGCCCAGCCCAGCCCAGCCCGGGCCTGGGTATGCTCCGAACCAGCAAGTCCAGCCGGCCGGGACGCGACACGGGGGCGGCCCAGCAAATCGGCACGATTGCCAGATCGTATCAACCAGCAGAGCCTTTTCTCAGGGGTCGGGTTTTCTTAGACGCCAGCGAGCCCCCTGCGTGATTGTTCACACCGCCTGGGCGCAATTGAGGGAAAAATAAGACTGCTGGGGGCGAGAGTGACGGGAAGGATGGAAAATCAAGTCCCTGAACATCGGAGGCTCTGATGCTCTGAGAGCCAAGTGGCTGCTGCACAACTCACTGAGCTGCACCTCACTGAGTAATGCCCAGGTAGCAGAACCGGACAAAGATGAAAGACAGACCGGAAAACAGTTGAAACCAAACACTCTCGAAATAGACCAAAAGAAGGGAATCAAAAGACTCATCGTACCTTGCTAAAGCTCCAGGTATGCTGCCTCCTGGGCTGTCGCTTGCCGTCCACCAGGGGCGCACCCGCCGGGATTACTCCGATACCCATACTGGCTGAGGTGCTGGTCCGATTTGAGAGCTTCAAAATTTCCGAGGCTCTGGAAACTCGCTCACTCTCTCTTTTCGCCTTGGATTCGGTGCTTTGCCCCGGTGTCGAACTTCCAGATGCTGCTGGACTTTTCTTTTGCCGGCGAATGGCGGAGGATGTCGGAGGGCACAAAGTGTCGGTCGGTGCAGCGAGTGCCGAATAACCGCAGCACACACCGGGCGGTCAGGGGCGGCTGATCGTGAGGGCGAGGAGACGGGCTACAGAGGAGCTGAAGCGCAAAAGACAGTGGCAGGTGAAGAATAAGAGGTATTCGTGTCCTTTGAGGGGGAATCTAGGCGTCGCCAGGCAGAGGAAGTCCGTGAGGGCGAAGGGTTGCAACAGGCTTGGATCACGAACTACTGAATGAAGTGGCAGAAATCGGTGCCCATGAACCGGTGAGGTCACACCCGTTATCGATAAGGCTACTGTGTTTGCGATAAGCCCTCCGTCGCCACTCCGATAAGTCCCGATCCGGCCTCTGGTTTCAGCACTGTCCACTGTGGAACGCCAGTTGCGCTAGGTTTGCTTGCCTACCGTCTCCATGAGTGCATCCGGGAATCTACAATTGCACAGCTGCAAAGCTTTTTACTTGCCCAAAACATCACTGAACCAGGCAAGGGAGGTCCATCCATGGACCATGAACCGAGAGAGTCATTCATCAAAGGAAATATGAGGCAAGTGGCATGCTTAGACTGAACTCTACCAACCTAAGTATCTAGCAACCGACAACCACATCTCTGGCAAAGCAATTTTCCTGGTCCCACAGACCCAGAAGCTTGGAGCAAATCAATCCCTGGACAATTCTGATCCGCGATATGATAAATGATGCATCTCATCCACACCTAGCTCTACTCGTCAGAAAAGAAACCGGGACTCTTGGACTTGTTAGACAGACACACGATCCGGACCAATTGAGGCCTCGGGCGTAGGACCGAATGTCTGTCGGGAGTAGAAGCGCATCTGGGCAGCGCCGACGTCGAAATAAGCCTCGACATTGTGCAGGAAGACTGATCCGAGAACATATGGACCGGTAGCTCCAGTGGTGATGGCGATCTGGCAGTACCCAGTGAGCTGATCCTTCATGTTGCGGAAGATGAGGTCCACAGGGTTGATCCAGAAGCTGTTGCCCTCGATGACAACCGCGACACGCGGAGCAACGGCGTCGCAGGGCGCGAAGTAAGAGCCGTACTGGAACATATAGATGCCGCTGGGAGAGAATGACCTGGCAATGGCCTCTGCGATAGGAGGAGGGACGAACATCATCGTGGTTCCCGTGTCGACGATGTAGGGGAACTTCCTCTCGTCTGTCGTGGTTCCCCACTTGATACCATCGACAAGAATCGTGTAGTACGAGTACTGCCAGGCGGATTCTGGTCGCTCAGTGTTGATCTGTGTCTTTCGGCATGTCAGCTGGGGTTGCAACTATTGAAGGAAAGACGAGGAAGGCGACTTACGATGATGAGGTCCGTGTAGGCCGTGGGACTCGAGATGGTGACGCCAGTGCGGCCACCCCAAGCAATCACGCCCGAGGAGTTGCGGACGAGGGCAACGCTGAAGGAGTCTGCAGAGAGTCCTTGCTGGACCATGCTGGTGAAGAAGGGCTGGTACGGCACCTGGAAGGCAGGACGCTTCTCGGTGGCATCGCCAGTGAAGGCACTCGTGATGGAGGGGTAGGCCATGCCGAGGATGCCGTTGGTGTAGTTGTTGCCGTACCAGTGAGTGAGATTGGCAAGGCCAACCTGCTGCTGTTGAACGACGATGCCAGCGACCTCGATATCGCTGTATCCCATGGGGCCTGACGCCTTCTCGCCGGAGCCGTAGCTGAGGGCGAAATGGATATCCTCGACAGGGCCATACTTGAATCCGTCAATGAGGTCAGGACCAAAGGCGCATGCCTCCTGAGGGTAGGCGACGGTACCCGTCATGCTGACGCAGGAGAGATTGGTGCTGGCAGCCCAGGTGTCGCTGCTGCCGGTGTCGAACAGCATGTTGAGGGGCTTTCCATCCCAGATGACCTCGATGGAGTATTGAGTGCCGTAGGGAGTCAGGGCAGTGATGTTCTGGTAGGCATTGGAGAGATCTTTGGGCTGAGCAGCTTGCAGGGCCGTGGCGGCATTGTGGCCAGCGATCTTGCCGCGGAAGGCCTTGAGGGGCTGGGTGCGGCCGACGACATCCTCAGCAATAGGCTCGCGGTGAGCCTTGAGACGCTGGAAGCTGATGCCCTTGAGGGGGCTGATGATTTCGATGCTGTTGGTCTTGTGCTTGTCGATGACAGCAGCGTTGGTGGTGAGTACACCAACTCCCACGAGGGAGGAGAGGACATGGGCGACCCTCATGGCGATGAAGGGCAGAGAAAGTTGGAAGGAATGTACAAGAAATGAGTGTCTGGTGGAACGAGAGAATGACCAAGAGAGTGAACGAAGGAGTGGCTCAACGGCTGGAATGTCTGGATGAGGCAGCTGGAGAGAGGTTAGTGATGGGTTGCCACAGAGGAGATTCGAAATATTGGAACGAAGGAGGGAGGTAATAAGGAGGGGTCGAGGGAAGAGAGATATGGAAGGTACGGCATCTGCCTAGTCAGCTCTCGGGCAGTCGCTTCCTACTCCTGGGCTATTTGTGACGCCGGGAATGCGTGGCTTGCGAAAGGGGGAAGGGGCCGAGAGGGTGGTTGCCGTCGCGGAAGTCACGATAGGGGCGACCTTGCGCTTGTCTCGTTTGGTAACGTCGTCACATCCGGGAGGAGCTCATGGATACGGCAACTACTTCCCTGTTTGTCGTGATACATGTCCTTACTGCCTCAGGTAGACCCAGACGTCTCCCTTTTCCGGTTCATCTTCATATGACATAGCTAACCCGCGCCCAGTCTTCCCGTCCTCCATCAGACGCATCACGACTTAGAAGGCAACAAATCGCTACCGAATATCCGTTTGTTTGTCATTCGACTCCTTTCCGTCGCCGCACTCGTCCCGACCTCGGGGTCCAAACTCGTCCAAGCCAATCGGGCCTTTGGACTTGGAATTGTTCAAGTACTCTCATTCGTTCAACGGGATCACGGAACGAACGGGGCTGGCCGTGAATATGTACCCGACTCTGGAGTTGCACATGTTCACAACACGAGCTGCGACGGGACTCAAGGTTCAAACCGTTCAATTACTGCCGCTTAGACGACCGGCCGGTTGGGAATGCCGACTTCACTCAAGGGCATCTATATTAATTGCCGCCTCGAAGCAGCCACGAAGTCGATCGATTGTCAGGAAGAAGCCAGCCTAGTGTATCATCCTCCAAACAACCCTGGATTTGATCCAAAACGGCATACGTAGCTCTCAATTTCGGTTCAATGTCTACGTCCGACGTCCAGCTGTGGTGTCAAACGCTCAACGGGAACTTGCAGCTGCCGTCCGAGGTGCCATCCAGGGGCGAGTTGCAATGGGGACACAGCTTCCAGGATATGGGCAATCAAAATTTGGAAATAACGAAGACTTCCAACGGCGAGGCGTTTGGAGTGTCTGGCTCTTCTAGGGTCTTCTGGCACATTGGCAGCTGCAGCCAAGGCGGCCGTGGTGCAGACTCATGACGAAGCAAATATCCCTTGCCACCGCTGAGTAAGGTAGACGAAGCCTGCCAGACGCGGCGAGGTGTACTTCCACATCCGACGGCTGCGTCCTGCACGATTTGTTTGTCATTCATGCGGTATGGCGCATCGTCCGCACCCCTGTTGCGCTCGAAGACACGATGTTCTTCCCGGCCTGTCACGACTACTTCCATGTCACCTATGGAACTTCATCTGAACTGAACTGACTAGTACGGGAAACGAGGCTGACTGATGATTCAAGACTTTGTTAGCTGGGATACCGTTGGTAACTTCGGGTGAAACAATCTGTCCTTCACATGGTTTGAACTGGGCAGCACGACTCCGGGTAGAATTGATGCTATCTTCGTACGAACAGTTGCCATGGAACGACTTGTTATGAGCTGCTACCCTGTACTCAAAATTTTGACATTAATCAAACGTCAAATTACAAAATTGTTCAAGCCTGACGACTGCTCAATCGCCAGCTTCATTGAACTGCATTGACTAGTGGTCGGAGCGTTTACCCCAACTCCCCGAGACGGCCGTTGCTGTCTTGCCGCCGGCCCGTTGGGTTCAAATTTCCATATCAATCCGAGCCATTCCCCTGCTACGAATTGCGATCAGTGGATGCCTAGAGTCGTAGACCCATTCTCAACAGCGATCCTTCAGAGAATCCTCTAGATTACCGTTGAGGATGGATTCGCAACCCCGCCGACCAGGGGTTTCAAGCCGAGGCAGTTGCCGGAAGGGGTAACCTTGCCAACCTTAACAACCTTGCCATGACTACACGTCCCAAGAAGACACAACTTAAGGCTGAACTTGCAGCGTCTAAATGCAACTAGTGTCTCGTCCATGACCTCAGGTCCACTACTTTATATCCGACCTCACTCCCTCCACATTCCAACTTACTATCATCCCCCATCTCACTCCAGCACATCCGCGGCCGCACATCGAGAGCCAAAGCATCATCCACCATGGCCTCAAACCAATTAACCACCCAAGGGGCTCTCCCACAGATGAGGGCCCTCTCCCCAAACACATTCCTCTACGAGCCGCCATCGGCTGCCCCGGACCCGGGCTCCCCGCAGCTCATCGCCATCTTCGCCTGGATGTCCGCCCAGGACGTCCACATCGCAAAGTACACCTCGCGCTACATGGCCCTCTACCCGACGGCGCGCATCCTGCTGGTCAAGTGCCCCTTCATCCACACGCTCTCGGTGCGCATCGCCAAGCGCGAGATCAAGCCCGCCGTCTCCGTCGTGCGGGCCCTCGCGGACGCCACCCCGCCCGGCGAGGCGAAGCGGCCCCAGCTGCTGCTGCACGTCTTCTCCAACGGCGGCGCGTCGAACCTGTCCAAGTTCTTCGAGCTCTACGCCGCCGCCGACCGCGCGGGCCGGGGGCTCGACAGCCTGCCGCCGCACGTGAGCGTGTACGACTCGTGCCCGGGCGGGTTCCACTGGATGCGCAGCTACCGCGCGCTGTCGGCGGTGTTCCCGCGGTTCCTGGCGCCGCTGGTGCACGTCTTCATCGGCTGGTTCTGGATCTTCCAGGTGCCGTTCGGCGGGCGGCACGGCTTTCTCGGCAGGATGTGGGCGGCGCTGAAGCAGAAGGCGCTGTTGCAGAGCGAGCAGCGCCGGGTGTATCTGTACAGCCGCGAGGACGAGATGATTTACTGGGGGGACGTCGAGAAGCACGCCAACGAGGCGCGGGAGGTCGGGTTCAGGGTCGGCAGGGAGAGGTTTGAGGGCAGCCAGCATGTGGCGCACGCGAGGACGGACGGGGAGAGGTACTGGGGCGCTGTGAGGGAGTTGTGGGATGGACGGAGGGATAGCGGGGTCGTGATGGAGCGGGAGGTGAAGACGGAGGCGCCCCGAGTGGAGGAGACGAAGGCCAAGGTCGTGGAGCCTGATTTTGAAATTGTTGAGAAGGAGGCTGTGAAGGAGCCGGTGAAGCCTGAGGTCGAGGTCAAGCCTGATGTTGTGAAGGCGCCGGAGCCGGCAAAGATTGAAGTGCTTCAGCCCACGCCTGTCAAGCCGGAGGTCAACCAGAATGAGACCGTGAGGAAGATTGAGTTGGCGGAGGAGTCTGATCTTGTCAAGCAGCCCGAGGTAGTTACGGAGGCCGAGATTAAAGAGGCGGAGGTCGCGAAGATGCCGGAGCCGGTGAAGGTGGAGCCGCCGAGACGGAAGAAGCAACCGACGCCTCCTCCGACGATTCAGTGATCCATGGGACTCGGGTTTGTTTATTGGGAATGATGCATAGAACTACATACTTTCGTTTATACATAATTTAGATTGATACAGCTGTCAAACTGAAGTAGTGCTGGTTGTGCTTTCGTTTGAGGCATTGGTAGCTCCGGCTTGCTTGAACGTCTTGTCAGACGGCTCGTAATGCGCTCAATCCATGTCTTCAGGGTTTACATAGGCCCAATGGGTAACAATACAACTACTCCCTTGTATATGGCCGCCTGAAGGGATGTCAACGGGGATTGAGCGGATCACGACCCGTCTGAGGTTCTTTAGTATATTTCCGACAGGTCAAAGCTGACTACGATGCCAAGAGTTCCTCTTTGTCCATTGCTTCTCACCATTCAGCCAAATGCTTTGCTACCAGTGCGAATAATAAAGAAACGATATATTGTATTGATAGCTCATCCAGAACCTGAATGCCCAGTGATAAATTCAATCGGCTGACAAGGTGGACAGACATCCCCTGTTGGTCCCGCCAGCCGCCATCGAATCACACGCCATAGCTGCAGCTGCATCATGCATGAATCTGCAGCACGAATGCTGTTGGTTCTTAGATGCTACAACTCAGCAGGCAGGCCTCCTCAGCGCGACCTTACCGTGGGCCTTATTACGAACGTAACCCCGCCTCCAGCCCTGATTGACTGGTTTTCCCGCAAAACACTCGTCGGTCGACTTCCCAGCCATCTTCCCAAAGCCACGTCGTCGGGAGCATCATCCCCGGAGGCGCATCGGAGGTTTCAAGTCTCGACAGACATCCCAAAGATACCTTCATGACTGCGCAAATCAAACAACAGCCATGGCAGAAGTGCTCGGTGTTGTCAGCAGCGCGATTGCAGTCGCCGAGCTGGCGGGAAAATTCGGCCTCAGCGTCATGAAGCTGAAGCAATTGTGGGACGAGATCCAGGACATCCCCGAAGAGATGAATCGGATCATGCGACAGCTTGAGATTCTGAAGCCCGTCCTGGCGGGGATGGAGGCCGATTTCATGCAGCAGCAGCACAAGGTCTACTTCAACAGTGCCACCAATCTGCAGGCGAGCATCGAGTATTGTCGAGACGCTGTCAATGACCTGGAGAGCTTGGCGGAGGACCTGCAGGCCAGGATCAGCAATGCGAAGCGATCGAGAAGGAACATCACGAAGCTCAAGGTCTCGTTCAAGAAGGAGGACATCCGGAAGTACCAGGAACGGATCGGTTGGGCGTTGCACCTGATCTCGCTTTCGCAGCAAAGCTATATGATGTGGGTGCAATCAATCCTCGCTCAAAGTTTGAAAAGAAACTGACTCTTGTAGGGCTTTCATGAAGTCTCAGACTGTAATGGAACTGGTTCAAGATCCAGAGCCAAGTTTATTGGACACTGTTGTGGATGACTCGCAAGAGGTGCAGACCGACGTGAGCGATTCCGACACGAGCACTTCCGATCGGTTGGAAACGATCCGCCCAACCGGATATGAGGTGGGCCCGAAGCCTCTTCCATGGCAGAAACCGTCTTTCTTTGGAGGTTTTACGTACAAGCAGTCTCAGAATTCCTTTTACGCAAATAGCGCCGGTAAGCTCACCGAGGTACAAGTTTGAATGCTGGGTTGCGCTAACACATTGGCAGTGCACCAAGTTCGCCTACAGCTCCCGACATGGATATCTCAGAGAGTCTTCGATTTGCAGACATATCGTGCAAATGTCGGTTGGCAAATTTGTCTGAAGCCATGGATTAAGCGAGATAGTAACTATGGCAAAACATTCAACGATGTCAGATATGGCGAGCTCCTGGACGTCGAGAAGGCCCTAGCTGCGGGAGAGGCATCATTATTCGATCGTGGCCGATACGGAGGAACAATGCTTCATGTAAGTCAACCAAATTCGCTAGACGTGAATTTTTTTGTTGTTTTTTTTAAAAAGAAAAAAAACGGAAAAAAGAAAAAAAAGACTGACTGGTATATTCAGTTTGCAGCTTACGGCGGGAAACTAGACACGTTCAGAGCGTTGCTGAGCTGGGGCTTGAGCCCTACAGAAACAGATGATTACGGCTATTCAGTTGCATCGGAAATTGGCAGAATGAGGACTCTATCCAATGCAACGTTGACCGGCTTTTATAAATTAATGATCGACGCGGGGGCTCTCGACGAGGAGATCGACGCAATGTTCTCCGGCACCTGGAAATCGAGAGCTTACTACGCTTTCCCCAAACACATCTGGAAGTATCCTGGGATTTTACAAATGATGGTTGGGGACCGCTACGAAGAGTACCTGCAATTGCCTCCGCAAGCTCGCTTTACATATCTTTCGTGGCTCTATGTCAAACCGAAACTACTACTAGAGCAGCTCCGCATGGGCACCGGTGTTAGTCCAGCTGCCTTGAGGGCAGTTGAGGGATACTACGACAACCCAAAATTCAGACCCGATATTTTGGGAAAATGTTTGCAAAAGTTTGCACGGTCATATTTTTGCAGCGCACCCGTGCGTCTCTGGGAAGGCCTGGAGTTAGTAATCTCCACTGACGAAGATGACCATTTCCGAAGTTTCAACGCGTTCCATTACCGGCGGGAACTTGCGCGATGGTATCTTGATGGAATCTCTCTCCAGGAGCTCACTGAGTTAAGGAGAGTCGAAAGCGGTTACTTGACGCCATTCCTCTGCGGCATCTCCTGTTCGTCTTTTCGGGGCTCATTTCCATGGAACAGTTCACGCCTCCAAAGATGCCGCGAAAGACGTTGGAGGATGCAAGCCGTGTCTAGAGCTATGCGGTTTTGGTTGGAAGACGTGCAGTCTGCAGGCATAGATCTGGAGGAGTACGGTAAGCGCGAACTCGCCATATATCTTCAGTCGAGCTGTACTCTTCGACATCAGCGAGGCTTTGAGATAATGCGACCCTCCTCGTCCAAATTGCATAACATGAGGCTTGTCTCTTTCGAGTACGGCCCTCGGCCCGAAGACTGGTACCTTGTTTGGGATCCTGACGCGTACGAGTTCGCGGGGGAATTCTGGGATCTTATCGAGAATCCGCCGCTCCGCATTCCAGGCGGGTGGGTGGATGATGCCTAGACAGCGGAAGTATTTGAGGAAGACTGTGAACAATTCTTATTCCTGTACTTTTAGAGCAGTGATTGAGCGACATCGCTGCCCTCGTCTCTCGCCTCTACAACGTATGGAGGAATTACAATAGACATAATGGGTTGTATTGTCTCTTCTGAATTAACGTAACCAAATTTTGCAATTGCCGTGATCCCAAACACAGCGAGAAAAACCAACGTGAGATGATCGTACCTTAATGAAGATTTTTGAATTTTATTCGCGTGATGCTGTTGGTCCTGCGACTTGTTAGAGCTTTTGATGCAGCCAACTGTCTGCCGGTTGAGATTTTGGACCGGCTCTAGACATCCCTATCACGTTAACATGCTCTTTGCATCCAAAAGCCGCCTCAATGTTGACGGACAAAGTGCTGATCACCTAGTTTCTAGACAGCAGTTAAACTGTGAGGGCGCCTGCGCCAATGTCAACCTCGAGCCAAGATGAACGTCAATAAGGCCAAGATTATTTTCAAAAGGGACTTGATTCGAGGCAAGAATGAAGTCTATCGTTTGTTATCGACAATCGTTCCAGCAACCTTTCGCAAACATCCTATGCCAGCATCAAACACTTTGGGGATGCCGGAGAATATCGCTGTAACTACCAACTGAGACACCGTGTGATCGAATAAGTTCTGTACCGATCTAGTGGTAAAGGGTTGCCTTCTTTGATAGCTATCCGTACCCAACGTGTCTCAGTGCGGAGCTGAATCCAGGGCCACGTCCTCTGCATGAAAATTGCGAGATATTACATGACGGGCGTTCCCTCCGGTACCAATCTCGCACGGCAGTTCCCACCTTCTACACCTGGCCTACTGCTATATTCTAAGCGCAGTCTCTTCTGAATACTCCCATTAGCTTTACCAACATCCACCACATTGCCAAGGTAAGCATCGTCCTCTTCAATAACTCGAGAGCTGTCCAACATGATCGCTTCAATCACTGGTTCGGTCACTGTCTTTCCTGCCGACCTGCTATCAAGAACCAGCACCAGGAAACCAGACAAGACGAGCAACATACTGATAGCCAACCACGAAAGAATCCTCACAGGCGAAACCTCCGCCCGAAGAGCCTGCACTGGCTCCCAACCTCTTGTTTCGAGTCTCCCGATCCCGTTCGGGAAGGCGCCAAGTGAGAAGGACTCTGTTAATGCACTCCATGTTCCCTGGTAGGTCCGAACGAGCGAGTCGCGCAGGGCCTGCTCCAATTGGCCCTTGTAGGTTTCTGGGTCATTCATCCGCAGGGATGCCACAATTGTGTGAACCTCTTGCATCATAGCAAATATTTCTCTGGTGAGGTTATCCGGCAATACCTCGTCGCTTGTGGAAATCATGATATTCGAAGCAATGAAGCATGAGGAACTGTTGGATGCCGGGCCTTCTTGGCTACAGTTTGTTACTCCTGCGCTGATCCGGAGCTTAGCAACAGCCATGCAATCGGACCGGTCCCGGCGACGGCTTTTAACGAGGTGTATCTCAGGCGGAAAAGAACCGAATTCGGTATTATTGGTGTAGTCGATACTCTTATGGCAGTCATATTCCTCCTGATTGCCTCCAGAAAACACATAGATGGCGGCATATTGGACTTCATGTAAAACTTCGGTTGCCTCGGGCAATGCGTCTGTGGTTGGCGCTTTCCAGGGCTGATCTTTCAGAAGAGTTGTTGCCCCTATGGCGACTGTCATCTGCGTCTCTTCCTCAGTGAAGTTGAGATATCCGCTCTTAGGATCCTGCAGGGCTTCGAGAATCTTCGGGGGTATCTGCGATTCGTCGCTGATCCATTCAAATGACTCGATCTTGAAGATGGGCACCGTCGCGTTCTGAACAACTGTACCGTTGGTATAAGAGCCGAGGAATGTTGCCATACGACGCGCTTGGGTGACGATCAAAGACCCGTTGTTGTATTCGAAGGGTGTCGTTGCTTTCAAGCTTGCCAATCCAGCAGACGCTTTCACTAGGCTCTGACGGATATTGTGGCCACCTTTATACATGTTCCATCCTTGACTAGGCGATGCCAAGCCCAGAGAAATGCCTCGTTCCGCATTGACATCGTACGATAGTATAGGCACCCACGAAACAGAGCCGGTTGCCAGTGGGTTGGCGAGCTGTGGTGGCCAAGCAAGAAGGAGGGATAGTATCGCAAGAAACTTTGTGGCTCCTCCACCCGGCCGGTACAACGGCCTTTGCCGTAGGATCGACAAAGATGGTAGCTTCTTGGAGCCCACTAGATTGGCGTCTGAGAGAGAGAGTCCAGTCTTTTCAAATAAAAAGAAGACACATCGCCAGGCGGCGAGGGCTTGCCACCCAGAGCCTATACTTTTTACAGTGACAAGGCAGACCGAGATAACCGTGGACACGTCAGTTTGGGTGAGTCTGAACGAGCTGCCGGGGCGCAGTGAGCGCCCGGAAACAGCAAAAGACTTGCCATGAAGTCCTTTCAACATGCTGAACGCGAAGACGACACAAACAAATGCATACAAGAAGAGCAGATACCACTCAGAAACCAGACGCAGCCAACGTCGCCATCCGACTGCCCGGTAAGGTATGTGAGGTGGTCTGACTTGAGTTTGCGTAGACGTCGCGGGAAGCCTTTGGTAGGAAAGGCTTCTCATTTCCATGGTGATGTATCTGCAAAGCGCTTTGTTTAAGCAAGTATTCACTTTCTATTCATGCGGTTTATCATAAACAGTAGTGACTGATGTTGCTTGGAGATAAATAGAGGAGACAGACACCAGGAAGTAGAAGCTAATCAGTCGACCACGAAAGAACTGTTTCTCATTAAAGAGGATTCATGGACCCATTAAACTTATAAATAAATTCCAAATTCAAAGGACAGCCTGCTACGGGAAGCGTACCCGCAAGAACGAAGGCTTGGGAAAGAAGCAGGCTACGCCTTGGCAGCGAGTTGTTGGTGGTCAGCAAACAGGGTTGTCAGATTCTCGGAATGAACGGATCATGCATAATTTACAAACGGTCCAACTAGGCTCAGTTATTGACAGCTAAACAATGGCTCCATCCATGTGTCAAAAACTGTGTGGATGTGATATAGGACGTTAGGACCTGTTGTGATGAAGGTGACCCTGCGAGGCTATGTACCACCCCATGTGCACTGCATATTGGAGACTCCATTAATTGGCCCACTTCACTGTGAGGATTCGAATCCTTGAACATACCTAAACCCCGAAGTTGAGCATGGGCATGCGGTAATTTCTCCCCAAAGCCTTGCTCACAAGCATAGTCCACCTCGGTACGCCCAGACCGGTGCGATTGTCTTGCAAACATACACAAGCTAGTAGCCTAAGCTCTACGTTCGGAAAACGTCGAACCAGCCGTACTCAGGCTTTGGAGATATCTGGCGCCTTGGCAATGAGCCTGGTATCCGGTGTTGCGCGTGTTTGCAGATGATTTCCGGCGAGGCAATGGTCCAAACCTTTCGAGTTCTTCCACCCAGGAAGGAACAGCAACACAAAACCAGGAGTCTCAGAACGCCAGACGACTATGAATTGATACTACACGATCGTCATCTGTCGTGTTTTCTAAAGGGCAATGTTCAATATGCCACCGTTTCCCATGTCTGGCACGAGGGTATTTCGGAAATTCAAAACCAAGAGTATTTGGGGCTTGATAGCCCGGATCTGCAGCGTCTGGTTTTCCGCAATCCCACGGAAATAGCTCAGAGCATCTCGAAAGCATTAGGCCTGGACATTGAAGTATGGCATGACTATATCAGCGTGCCTCGGGTACGTTGTAAAAGTTATCCCATGGAGTGCGAGTGGACTGCAGACTGCAACACAAAAACGTACGGGGTAATATCCAAGCAGCTCCCACGCAGAGAAATCGACGCTTTTCATGGCCAATGACAAATTTCGTGGTCGATCAAATGAGAGAGACTGGAGTTCTAAGTACTAAAGTCCAGTCACTCTTTGGGATAGCTTCCCTCCTAGCTTTCTTTGATTTGCTAATGAGCAAAGGAATTGGTCGCCAACTTTCAAGACATACATCCTCGAGGCGCCGCGCAAGATCTTTGCTAGCTCAACTTTAACTGTCGTTCAACTAGACGATGTCACGCCGACGATGGTGGACATATTTCTCCATGCCACAGAGGAGGCAGCTCGTCTGGAGGGCATGATTGGGGTTTGCAACGCCAAGTGGTGCAGCCGTGTCTAGACTGCAATGGTGTACATCCGAAGCACCAAGGTTCGGGTCATGGCGAGGACTCGGCGCAACTCTATCAGCCGCAGCTGAATCAGTTCTGGGGCAAGCAGACCGCGAAGAATGGGTGTCATGATCTCGAGGCTCAACTTGAGATTGGAAAGAACATCATGCCCTGGAATCTGGGCTCACTCGACCTGTGTCGTGCCGACTCGAAAAGTCGGAATTTTGGTCTCGCTTTCGCTCTGCTCTCTCGTCGGGGTTGCCGTGATAAGTACGATTTTCTTTATGCCCTCCAAGGTATTATCACCGGCTACTCGACTACAAAGCTATCCGGCTGCGACTGGGACGAAATGTATCTCAATCTAGCATATCTTTGCTTGAGAGAAGGCGACTATACCCCTTTGCTGGTGACACCGGAATTTGGGCCCGATGATGGTTTGGATGTCCGAAACATGCCAGCCAACAATGTTAACGAGGGCTACAATGATTTCTACGTCAGTATCTACGCACAACCATGGCTTTCATCTCCTACTTTTCCATTTTCCGTGTGTTGGACAATGTCTCTTTTACGAAAGAGTACCATCATACCGTTCCCAATATCAAACCCAGCAGAAAGAGTTGACTATAAACTGACATACGCCTCAGGCATTTCCCGTGGGACATATGACATCACCACCAGAACACCACGATACACTCCGAATTGCAGATAATGGAGATGTTTTGGTCACTATGCAAAGGGCCGGAACTGTGTATCAATCCGAGGAGTGGAATAAGTATTATGAAGAGCTTGCCCACTTCTGCGCCCACAATCTTCCCACGCCGAACGTGGATGCCTTTGCGGAGGCCTTTGGTTCACGGCTAATATTCGAATCGAAGAAGAATATGATGCAAGCCTTGTCAACAGGCGACCGCCGACGAAAGCTGGAGCAGACGATACTCGCGCTATCCAATGTCCCACTGGGACAGCCTTGGCCCGAAGAGAGCCCCTATGACATATCCGACATACTCAAAGCCCTGGGAGTCTTACACACATGGGCAGAGCGAGAAGAGTCTCGCTTTGACTTCGGAAGCACGCACGGCAACATCTTACACCTTACGTGGCGTCGCTTCCGCGTTTGGGTCAAGTGTGCAGCATGTGGTGCTGCTTCGGTCAATGATGCTGGGCTTTTCATCGAGAATGATTGTGAGCAAGTTCACGGTATGACAATGTATCGATTTCCGGGGCTCGGTTATTTTCACACCCATCCGGGCGGCATTTGCCTGCTGGTAGATGAGGAAGGCCGCATTTTTGGGCGAGCGGTTTGGGCCACGCCCGTATGTCCATGTGATGAGATGGAGATCGTGAGACTGCAAATGCCTACACTGCCAAGGCCACGACCTAGGTCGGAGTTTTGTGAGTGGCTGAGCTGGACTTCATGATCTAAGATCAGCGTCTTCAATGCTTGTCTAATAGGGTCAGACCATCTTCATGTGGCAGATAACAAAATTCAGACTCTGTAATCTCCTCATCACGTCTCATTGGAGCCGACATTTCTAGGGGCAGAGGCAGTGCAGAGACGTATCAGAGCGCTAGTGCAAGTGGCAGCAGGCGAAAGTTTCTACACTCCTTAGCAGCGTCGTACGACCTGTGAGAAGTATTGGAAGTTTATGATGCCCTCGTGACACAGTTGTGCTGACATATTCTTGAGCAATACGGCTTTCGGGGATGCCACTTGGTGCTATAATTCTAAAAGCATCCTAAATCAACATCCAGCGTTGTTCTGGGCTTTTCTCGACCGTTACAGCCACGACGCAATTGTTCAGGATATCTCATTGGAAGAAACTGCGTCCAATGGCATCTTCTCTCTTACAATCGCAATGCAGTCAGACCTCCCAGTTCAGTCCCCGCATAAATGACAACTACCAATGATCTCCGCCGCACAAAATCCGTAAGCGCCATAACACGTCGCGAATTCTGACTGGCTATGCCGATTTGAGCATGGAAAGAAAGCAAGTGCGCGTTTGCGCGGAAGACGGTTTGCGCACCCAACAGTTTTGCAAGTCCATGGCCATCTTCATTAATCATCTCCCAAGATACAACGATAAAGCTGCCAGCGTGATATCTCAGGAGTTTTCCACGACTTCTTAGTAGTACTTGAGCTATTATACATACAATTCCGCCATACTCCTACGGTAAAGGACGCCGAAATGCACCGTTTTTCAACAGAAAAAAGCGCCCAGACACGCCCCGCACCAATGAATAACAAAACAAGAGCTCGCAGGAAGCCCCAGGGCGAGTGGGAGAGACTTAAACCTGTCATATATGAGTTGTTCGCAAGTAAGACATTGGAAGAGGTGAAGGAAATTTTGAAAACCGATTATTCAATCCAAGTCACGTAAGTCAGATATTCAAGGAGCCTTCTGCCTCAACTGACTTATTCTCTAGAAAAAGACAACTGGTCTACAGATTAGAGAAATGGGGCATGCGAAAATACAATATAGGTGAACCGGATTCATCTGCGAGCCCGGAAGACTCAGCGAGCAACCAAAGGCTCTATGACTCTGGGGCTACGGAGGCCTCGGAACCGGTGTTAATTCCTGCTCCGAATAATTTTGCACAAGCGCCCATCTCTCTAGGCCCTGCCAAAGAAACGGACAAATTGGAAGTCTTCAACGGTATCAATCCGCTCACCACTGATAACAGAGGAGATTCAGCAGCCGATTATTCTAAGTTGACGCGTCTCATGATTCAATACATGAACGAGGCGATGGCATCTGGCGAAGTCTTCATGCACAGCGCAGACCACGTCGGAAATGGCTGGCGATTGTTTAGTTGGGCACATGGAGCAACTGAGGCGATCGAGGCCACACGTACCAGCTCAATGCCTGAACCTGCTTGGAAATACCTTTCAGATGATGTTTCCTTGGAGAGTATTATCGTCGACGAACATCCATTCATTCTCGGCACAATCTTTGCCATCTGGAAGAACGCAACCTTGGTGGACGATGGTGACAAAACGAGCAGGATGTTTCTGCGCGCGGTTCTCAGAAATTGTGAAAGGCTTCTTGCACCCCGTCATCATATCACGGGCATTCTCAAGTGTTTGGCAAATGGGCGGTTTGATCCAGATTACTGCATCGACCGTCTCGTAGTTCTGCCTGCGGAGATTTTCAGCAGAGGGACTCGAACGTTGGACCCAAGCTTCGAATTTGACGAGACAAGTGATTACCAAACCATTGCGTCTTTGCCCATTCGACAGTATCAACCAGGATTCTCAGCCCAAGGTCCACTACGACTCAAAAGAAGTCTCAGTCACGACGGTACAAGCGGATTCTTTTATCGCGGCGAAAGTAACCTAAGAGATGCCGCTTCGAAGACAAACTTACCACTTGACCCAATTCATGGGACGTGTTCGGAAATTAGGACAGACGACTCCAACCAACAATCGGTGAATGAGAATGCATCATTGCCTGATACCCCGATACCCGAAGAAAAACCTAAGAAGACGGAAGTTGAAAGGGGTCTCGGAAGCGATTCGGAAGATTCTTCGGCAGAAAGTACTTCTGTGTCGTCTTCTGGAAGGCCCCAAACCTTGGACGAGAAGCGGGAAGAGATTGTCAACGATATCATGAGGGAGTTCATCCTGAATTTGGACACATATCTGGAGGAAGCATATGGGACACGCGAAGCTCCTGACGCAATGGACACGGGTGATGCAGGGACAAGTCGGACACAGGCCAAAGGCAAAGCAGTTTGTCGGCCTCCCAACACCACAAAGCGATCCAGACAAGAAGCAAAGGGAAATCCAAGCCGTGATGTGCGAGATCGAGGCCGAGAGGGGAACGATAGTGATGGCGACAGTAGTGGCGATGATGGCCACTCGAAGAAACGACACAGACCCTCTGAGAATAGGATTTCGCCAGTGTTATTCGCTTGCCCTTACTTCAAGTGGAACCCCTGGAAGTATTGTCAAGAGAAAACTTGTATGGGACCTGGGTGGAAAACAGTCCGCCGCGTCAAGTAAGTTTCTATTGTGACTGAAGCTCTGTGGAATTTGGTCTAACATGTCTCAAGAGAACACCTACTGCGGTGTCACGAAAAACCGCTCTACAGATGTAGAAGGTGTAATCAAGACCTGAAAGAGGATGCTGCACTTGATATCCATTCCAGAGCTGAGCCTCCCTGCAAAGTTGTCTCCATCCAAAAGCCATGTGACAAGTTTAACCATAAAACAGCCTCAAGACTGAGGATTTTGACCAAAGGGGCAAGGTCGGAGAGAGATTTCTGGACAGAAATCTACAGGCTCCTCTTTGACGTGATGGATAATAAGGTCCCCACCCCTTGTGAGTGGTACTATGGAGTGTTTTGCCTTGATCCTTCATTGACATACCTTCTAGACTATGATATAGACACATCCTTACTCTCTCAAGCAGAGTCGTGGCCTGAACACGTGCGTCGTGAGGTTCCGCCGCGGCTGCGTGAGCTACTTGAGACGGAAGCTGCTAGAGCTCTGGACAATGTTGTTCCTGATTTGATGGGCCGACTTCATGATTTCCTTCGCCATTTGGAGCCACTTCTGGAGCAGTCTTACCAGCAAAGTCAAGATCGACGTGACGAGCCAGACGTGGCTACTCCTCAAGCCGCCTCGCATGGACCGACCTCAGTCGATGTCGATGCCCATGTGTCGGACGCGAACAATCCGGATCCTGGGGTCTCAGAAGAGAATGATACCAACGCCGCATCGCTCAACGTTGTAATGCCGTCTTGGAATCTGCCACCGATGCAAGTGCCTGGGCTGCCAGGGTTCTCAGCTCAAGACGATTACTTTCCACAACAACACGATGATCAGCTAGACTTTGTTGAGTGGGACTTAATGGAAGGAAACCCTCTGCTGGATGATACAAACACAGACTGGAGCCAGTGGCCGTCAGGGGTTGGTGGAGGTGGTGGTCCATCTGGAGCAATATGAAGTGCCGCTAGAGACTAGCCGTAGGACAATGAAGTTGCGATCTTGAAGACGTATCTAAGTGGGCCACACATCGTCAACACGAAGTGCGCTGGCTTTGTATCGAACTTTTGATTGAGCTATTCATCAACTGCCGTTACTGCCGCCACACGAGATGCCGTGATACCTCACGTCCATCGAGATGGGCACATCGCGGGGATCACCCGCAAGCCAAGCCGGCCGGCTCCCCTCACTAACAGCCCCTCCCGATCGCCACGCCACTAACGTAGGCTAGGCCTCCTAGACCGCGGCCCTAAGGGTATCCGTCGCTTTGCCCCCAGACACTTTTCTGATCGCATTCAACAGCTCATCAATTCCCTGTTGCATCTTGCTGCTGCCTTGCGAATGAACAAGAAACATTCCGTCCCGCAGCTTATCCTCCGAGATGAGGATTCATGCGTCCCTGTCCTGTCCCATTGGTATCCATGCGAAATGCCAAAATGCAACATCGCTCCCCCAACCAGAAACGCCTTCTCCCATTGCCAATGTACTCCGAATGCCGGTGTCCTTGTACCAGGCCCCTCAAAAAACGCCTTCGCCCAAATCCCGAAATCATATCCTTTTCTCGGCCAACTTCCATAAAGATCATCATCATAACCTTCCCAATCGAGCCTCTCGTATCCCCCCAAACTCACGTCCTCGCCCTCTTCTTCCTCCTCCCGTCCCCCTCGTCTCTCGCACCAGACCGCTTATTCGTCGCCCCCGGTGCTGTAGTTGCTGAATGTGATGATGCTGACTCGAAAGCCTGCTGTTGTCCCTGCTGCTGCTGGAGTTGATATTGGGCGTACTCGTGATATTGCTGGTGGTTGTGGTACTGCGCCGCCTGGTATTGCTGCTCCCCGAAGTCCATCCCGGCGACGCCCTCGTCCTCGCCGGCGCAGGCGTCGCACTCCTGGTCGAAGGCGTGCGTCTCGACGTCGACGCCGCGGCGGCAGCCCCCGAACTCGTCGGCGTTCTTGGCCTCGAGGCAGGAGAGCTGCTGGGAGAGCTCGGCCCACGTCAGGGACTGGTTGCAGCGGGTGCATGTGCCCGCGAAGAGGATGAGGCGGCACATTGCGCCTGTTTGGTATCTAATGGCTTGTTGCTGTCGTGATATGGAGGATAGTGATGAGAGAGAGGACGAGTTTATCGTCAAGGAGGACAGGTAGGATGACGGTGACGAGTGCCGGAGGAATCAAGGGGGGATATTAAGAGATGATGAGTATGCCAATTGTATCAATTGACCGTCTCTTGGCCAGAGAATCTCGAAAAGATAAAACAACCACAGCGGAAGAAATGAAGAATCAATCCAACTTGGGGGCGAAAGGCACCCTTCAAAAGGCGCGACAAGGGCCAGCCAGCTCTGGGATCGACATCAAGGGGGGGGCCTTAGCACCTGGTGCACATCTCGCGGAAAACGGGACGGGAGCAGGGGGGGTGCTGTGGCAGGGGTGAGGGGTGTGTTGCTGCGTGTGTTGGTGTTGGTGTGTGTGTGTGGGTGTCGGCAAGTGGAGGAGGAGGGAATCGCGCGATCAGCCGCAGAGAGGAATAAGATTGATCGAGCAATATGCAAGACACAAGACTCGGAAGCGAGTCAAAAAAGCAAATCTACGGTTCATAAAAGTAATTATCTCTCACAATGAAATCAGAAGAAAAAGCGCCGGCGCGCGTGCAAGGAGACGGACAGTGGCCGCACATGCAGCAAGGCACATGCACCCGCACCCCATCAACCGTCTTGCAGCAAACGCCCCCGGCACTTGGCCGTAGGAGGGAAAGGATGAAAAAGCTTTTTGCTTCTGGTTTGTCCTGTGTGGGATGCTAGGGCCATTCTCCCGTCCAGTTGACTTTTCTGCCCCGGCCATTGACGGATGTACATCAACAGTGTCAGTCAGCACAACTATGTAGCTGTGTGTGTCTGAGTAACGAGACTGTGGGCGGTCGGGGAAAGGAAGAAAAGCCCCAAGGGACCTGTCTCCGTCTCTCTTCCTGCTGCTGCCACCACTCGGCGATCCAATGACATCTCCGCGCGGGAGAAGCCACCTCCGTGAAGCCCTACCTACCTACCCTCAGACATTGGAGCTAAGGCAAAGACAATGTAGGCCAGGACGGGGTACACTGGCCGAAGTCGATGGCACATTTCGGGCCTAGCCCTGCCTGCCTGTCTGCCCCCCAAAAAACTCACTGACATACCATTTCTGAGTCGAGATAAGGTGATTTATGGTCAGAGTGGCAGCGGACGGGGCTTGCCCAACGGCGCTGAGACAATGGGAGCTCTTCCCACGAACGGCCGGAAGACCATCCTTCGAAGCGTTTTCTCTGTTCGTCGATGGAAAACGTCTAAACCCTGTTTTTTCTTCTCTTTCTTACTTCGGACCTTTGCTCCGTTGTGGCACCTCTTTCCGGCGGGTGAGTATTGGTTCACCGGGGTTTTCTCCGTTCAGAGTGTTGTGTTGCTCGCCAACTCTGTCAGAAGTGCATGCAAACGCAATGCGTACGCCTTCTTAATGAGAAAAAAGACACATCTGACAGCAACGAGAAAAGGTTTGGGAGATGCCTGGACATGTACACAGTAATCACGGATGCGAGCTCAAGAGATCGGACAAGGAACTGTAGGGCGGGCGAAGCGTTCGATGGGGAGAGAGGAAAAGGGGGGCCGGATGTCAGGATGAGCATGGATCATGCGGCGAGCAATGCTTCAAACCTTGCTGCATGGCAGATTTGCATGGCTGCTGCGACAAGGATGAAGCTGTCTCGCAAACGGCCGAGAACCTCTCCCACCCGCCTCAGTGCCGCCGCCCCCCTCCCTGTCTGTCTGTCTGTCTGCCTCCCGCCAGGGTGACAGCCAAGCTTACGACCAACCATCCCCTCCCCCAGCTTTTGCCCTCCTCCTCGCATCTCGGGCGGCACAGCAATTTGAGAAACAACAATGCTATATTTAATACCTATCGGTTCGTTCGTTCGTCTTGGCTGGGCCGGGGGGCGCCTGACCAGGATACACAGCACCACGACCCTAAATCGACCTGCGTGATGGACCTTCTGCCCAGCAGCGTCGCACTGGCGATTGCAACTCACATGCACATCTAGGAACCCAAAGTGATCCTTTTACCTTTGCGCATTCCCCAATGTCACGAATCTGTCTCTCGTCGAAGAAGGTTGAACTTTTTGCTCGACTGTGGTGGGGCGGCGCGGGATCGCCCTTTACACTTCCGGCGCATGGCAAGCATCAGCAGCAGCAGCAGCTCGCTGCGTCGGCCGCCGCACGTGGCATCACGGACATTACCTATTTTGATCATGTCTTGCGGGGGGTGATGGGGTTGTGTCTCTGTTGTCTTCTCGGCCGCTAGTTAGATGGCGGAGGGTCTATTTGTTATCCCCCCCCCCCAATGCAGATTTGTGCAAGGCGATGCTGCAAGGCGAGAGGCGTGTGTGGTGGACATTGAAATTGGGAATTGGTGACAAATTGGGGTTGCATGCGGCACATGTCGGAGGATGGCGGGATTTGTGTATGAGAAGTCTAGACCGCAGGGGATGATACGCAGAAGAGGGAGCAGCTCTAATTGGGCAATAGGAAACAATATCAAAGATGAAGGCTAAGCCGTGCCGTGTCGTTCGGCCGTTTGTTACACACAAACGACACCTCGTAGTTCACGTCAAAAACGGCCGTTCGTTCTTGTTTTTCTTTTGGCCAAGGTCGTGGTGTCATCGAACAGACGCTCGTTCGTTCGCCCTCTCGCTTATCGTGTTTGTGCCGCCGCAGAAACATCAGGCTTGAGATTTGCTTCTTCTGCGGCCAACGTCTCGCGTGGTGTTTACGTGCATGTAAGCCAGATAGAGTTCTCACTCTGCCGTGAGTTTGTACGGTGGAGAGGCAGCAGCAGCAGCAGCACCTGTCTGGGCGGGCGGCCTTTTCTTGCATGTGAGAGAGATGTCTGTGCCGTTCGGGAGCAGGTTCCGTGATGCATGCTGGCCCAGGGGAGGACGGGGTGGAGTGTCGGAGATGCAGAGGACAAGATGTTTTAGTGAGAGAAGGAGAGAAAACATCATGGCCATGGCTCGTTGGGTCATGTCCTGATGTTGCGCGCATTGGTTGGGTACGTGTAATAACTCAAGATTCTGGCGTGATGTTCCTTTTCGCGTGGGCACATCAGCCAGATCTTCACCTTCATCGACATGATTCCCAGATGCCCGCCAGTGCGTGAACTTCCACACAGAGCAGAGGAGCTGAAGCGTTTGGCATGTGAGAGCTCCTCCTCCTCCTCCCCCAAGTCTGAGCTTCCGTCTCGCCTCGCTCCTGATTCGCCCCCTCCCTCCGCCGCTATCTTTTGACAGCTGCGGCGCGCCGTGCGCAGATGCCCAAAGTGGATGAAAGGCTACCCTGAAAAAGCCGGTTCATGCGAGAGCTGATCCCGGTTTGACAGCTTGTATGGGGCGCGGGCACGATCGTTCGCCCTTGTCACTAAAGTGTATCTCGAACAGAACAGACACAGGGAGGAAGAGAAAGGATTGATTAGGTTAAGGTTGTGGAAATGAGCGTGGCTTGACAGATTTACCTTGCAGATGCAGCGATGAGGTGCCAAGATAGCCGCCGCGCGACGACGAACCGTCCGAGTGCCCTCTGGTTGAGTACCTTACCTTTTTGCTCGCAGAAAGATTCACGTCCTCATCTCACTCACAGATCCCATTTCTCGACGAGGAGACGGATGTATCCCACCGGATGTATGACATTGCAGTTCCAGCTGCCAGCTGCAAGTACCTAAGAAACGAAGCACGCACACACACAAACAGGAACAAAGAACAGACGGTGCGTTTTCGCTCGTTTGCCTATCTGATTATGTATCCAATCGTGCAGCAAACGATGAGCAGTCGATGCAAGGGTCTGGGCAGAAAACGACAAAAAAGGATCTGACAGAAAATGTGGCCTGCCTCGCTATCGCTATCCGCGGATGCCTCGTTGCTCGATCCGCCCGGTTGTCTGTGTTTTTGCGTCGTCGCTTATCGGAGGCCTGCATATGATGATGTCTGTCTGCGCGTGTCGAGATTGTGCTTGCTAGGGTTTTTCACATGTGAAAGGGAAAAAGATCAGACCCTCTCAGATCATGCAGGTAGTCGGAGTTGATTTTTAATCATAGTCGTCGATGCTACAGAATGTCACGAATAACCTCCGCGAAGGAATTGTGCGAAAGAGTACGGCTGCGCTGGAAGACGCCGCCCGGGCCTGGATCATGTACGAATGATACGAAGCAGCAGCAGCATCGATGGATGCATGCGTCACGGGAGGAATGTTGGATCTCGCACCGGCAACCCGCCTCGACGTCTCGGATGCTGCCGAGGAGCCGGACGTGTCGCCCTGCGTTCCACTGGACTCTGTGGACGAGTGAGCAAAGCGCGTGTTGACGCGTGAAATCATGAGACTCGATTGAGGCGGAATTACTATTATACAGTGTGCTTTTTCTTTTTCCATCGTCAACCCGCCTGTCCGTGCCAACCTCATCCGCCGTAACATGGAAATGGGGAATCAAAAAATTCAGCTGTAGCATGAGAAAGGAAAAAAGACGGTCTGGTATCATGTCCACAAAGACCACAGAGCTGCACTGGACGGAATACGCATCCATACGATGAAGAACGTCAAATAGCCTTGGTTGAGGTGTCATTGACGACGCAAACCCACGTAGAGATTCAACCGTGATACGATGCTGGTGTGATGGAATCACTCGGCGAACGAGTTGAACGGCAGTCGAGGTAATCGCTTACGCCGATAGTGGCAGTCGCAACTTTCCTCAGGCACCAAAGCCCAAGCGGTATCTTGCATCATGACCAGCAGGAGTGTCTCGGAGCTTCACCATGGCCACCTGCGAGGGGAAATATTCCACGATAAACGAAGAACGCCACCGGTGTCAGATTCTGGAGCGTCCAAGTCCGAAATAGTGTTCCAGCCGTCACACAGGCGAAAAGAGCGTGCATCAAGGACATTTGGCAGGAAACCCATGTCGTCGCAAAGCGTCATTACGCACCGTGTCCATGTCAGGGTCGAGGGTCCCGGTCATGCCAGTCAAGGAACATGTGCAAGCGAAGAAGTGCCATCATCATCGTCAAGTGTCGAGTGAGTTCAGTGCATCGGAAGTCAACGAAGCAGGACCATAGGCAGCCCGACATCTTCCTCCTTGTTTGCGATTCCCGGTTGGTGATGTGTGTCCAAGTATAACAAGTAGGACGCTGTGCTGTTGCAAGTCCAGCGGATGAAAGTTATCAGTCGTCGAGGATGAGAATGAATCGTAAAATGCGATGCGACACGCCGGAGTCAAGGGCATGTGCACCGCTTCAGTATACGCAACGCAAAAGGAAGCATCATGTCGAGTCCATGGCAAGTGATCAATCACATCACGTAGGCATGGTCTCCACGAAGTGGGCGCACGCTCAGTGCCTCCTCTATGAAGCTCCCGGGGGTGCAGCACCTGGCTGGCCTGCTGCGCCGCCTTGTTGCTGTTGATATACGAGGGACTGGTACCACAAGGCAAGGTAGTTCTGGTAGCCTCCGTCTGTTGATTCATTAGCCACTATCACGGGTGCCGGATCACGTTGACATCACTCACACTGGGCATATGGGTCCGCGCCATCGGCTCCGGCTGGAGCTTGCGCAGCTGGGGGATTAGTCGATCCTGATGCTGGTGGGTTAGATCCCTGTTGAGAGTAGCTTCTGTCATTGTAATCCTGGTTCTGGCGACCGCGACCACCACCGCCGCCTCCGCCACCGCCTCCGGAGTTCTTTTGACGCTGCGATATGTTAGCATCTGTATGCTCCTTCATTATCCATGCCAACTTACCACGGCATCAACCTTCTCTTCGATTGCTTGCTTCGCACGGGCGATGCTATCGCGCGAGCCGATGAGAGCAATTTCGCGCTGGACCTCCCCTGGTCCTGATGATTGGGCAACGTTGATCTTGCATCCGGTACCGTTCTGCATATCCCGAATGGTCTCACCACCCTTGCCAATGATCATACCAACAGCCTCGGAAGGAACGTAAATAGCGTCGTGGATTTTGTCGGGACCTCCAGCCTGCGGGCCAGCATCTCTCTGATGACCACCATCCTGCCTGGGCGGCTTCTTAGCCGGGGCAGCAGGCTGGCCGTCATTTCGGCTGTCGCTATCCACGATTTCCATGATGAGATCCTTCGCCTGCGCAGCAGACTCGTGCGAGCCAATGAGATTGACAGGTCGAAGGCCGTTAACGCTCTTGGACTCGCCGACGATGTTGATATGGCATCCGGACCGTTCCTGCAAGTCGCGAATCGTTTCACCGCCACGACCAATAATGAGGCCAACGGTTCTATCGGGCACCATAATCTGCATACAATCTTCGCCGTCTCTCAAAGCAGCAGCGCCTGCGGCTGCTGCTGCTGCACCTGCGCCGCGGTTGTCGCGAGGAGCTCCCTTCGGGTTCGCAGCGCCGCGGTTGATGGCGCCCATGCCGCTGTCTTCAATAATGCGGTTGATGGCGGTCTTCACCTCACTGCGTCGAGCCCTGGGCCCAGTAATCTTGCACTGGCGGAAGGGACCGTTGTCGCTGGACGGGAGAAACTGCACTCGGCAGCTGGACTCGGATTCTATACGGCGCAGATTCTCGCCTTGGCGACCAATGATCAGTCCAACGAGACTGGACTCAATCTGGATAGTCTCGGCGTTGTCATCGCCGCCGCCGCCGCCGCCGCCGCTGACTCGGAGTGGTGACCGTTCTCTGGCGTTGGAGTTGCGCGGCGAGAAGGCGCGACCACGGGGGCCTGGACTATAGGACCGTTCGCGACCGTAATCGCGAGGGCGTTCGTCGCCGCGTCGTTCATCTCTGTACGGGTTGAAGTTGTCGCGGAACTGGTCGCGACGGTTGGGAGGCGAACGAGATCGCGAGCTTCGGTGGTAACCTCCACGAGAATCCTGGCGCGGAGGCTCGTTGGAGTAGACGAGGGGTCGGTCGTAGGAGGCAACGCCCTTCTCAGCGGCAAAGGCCTTAGCTTGGGCGATGGCGTCGGCGATGCTCACGGTGCCAGAGTTGACGGGCCGGATAGAGCTCAGATCGAGACTGCCGCTCGCGGAGGGCTGAGGCAGCTGGTAACCTCCGCTTGCGCCGTAAGGAGGCGCACTCTGCGGCATTGGAGGGTATGACGGAGGTTGGGCGCCGGGAGGAGGAGGGTATCCAGGCGGCATGCCAGGCTGGGATTGGGTGGGTGTCGAGGACGTGCCTCTTTGTGCTGCGCCTATCGAGGCGAGTCGTCAGTTGGGGATGTAGACAAGGCGCGGTTCATGTTTCGGGTACCTACCTAGGGCAGCAAGGATGGACGAGATGTCGCGGGGTGGTTCGGCCATGTTGGCGGTTCTTTGATGTTTCACGATCAAGAGAGAAGATGGTGACTTGTCAGGTCAAAGGAAGTCGTGAGGTTGAAGGTCTCGTGGGTGCGCGAGTTGAATTTTCAGTGCGACACGATACGAAATGGGAAGTGGATTACGAGTGGGCTTGATCAGGTGATGAAGGAGCGCCGCAATCTCTCTACTGTCGCGATATGAGAGGAAGACAAATCAATGCAGTATTCTTCTTGGACGACGCGATGATGACCGTACTGATGTTGGAAACCCGCGACAATGCCCTGATGTTGTCGGTTGGAGAGAAAGAGGGCAGGGCAAGCTGAGGGTGAGAGTTGCAAGGTTTGAAGTCTGAATGAGACCGCCTGCCGAAAACAGAATGCGCCTACCTTCAGCTGCGATGCGCGACAGGAAGGAGGGTCCAGGGGCAGGGGCGACCTGAGGCAGGGCAGGAGGTTGGAGAGTGGCCCCTAGTGAAAATTTGGAAGGGGCGGACTTATGTTGCTCCTTGCCGACAGAAGATGGGATACTGGTCCGTGCGCCTGCTTAGCTAAGAAGAGGGAAGGTGCACGTGCCCTCGCCCAAGTTGTCGCTTCTTCAGCGGCGCAGCTGCCTCCCAAGGCCGGCGGTGAGATTGAGTGCGGCCAAGTTTTTGTGCTCAGGAAGCTAGCTACCTACGTCACCTCTGTTCAAAGCTTCCGTGACTGACCGCATTCAATCAGGCAAGGCGCAGTCAACTCCGGTTCAGAGCATGAGAAGCTAGGATGACTGCCACTCGTACGCCTGAGTGAGCAAGAAACTCCACGTGAGTTTGCGACACTGCAGACGATCCAATTCATGCCTCGCATGCAAGATGTGGCCAGTCATCAGTCAGTCAGTCTCAGGCGACTCAGTCCGCAGCCATATGGTGGTGCAGCAGGCCACGCATAGCTGGTGGGAGACTGGACCTGAGGGCTGAATAGACCATCATCTTACGATACGAGATTGTTTAGACGCGCCTCGCAGCTAGAGGAGGACCATCCGAATATCTCATCTAAATATCCGTCTTACGGCCTCGTCCCAGAGACCGCAAGCGCCGTCCTCATCGTTGGCGGTTCGTTGTCCGCAGCGTCTGCAGCGAAGCGCCCAACGTCGCAGAGCGCGGGCCACCAGCGGCCAATCATTCTCTCGTAGCGTCAAGACTTGAGACGACCCCACAGAACAAAAGGAAGCACGGGGCACTGGTGAGTTCTTGTTTGGTGGGTCCATCGCCAGTTGCCGCAAGAACCCTCCGATGGAAATGCGCATCGATGGAACACTGAGCAGGCAAGCAAGCTCCATGGAGGAATGCAACTGACTGTGCGACTACGTTCCTAGCCGATGCTCTCGGACACCTTCCATCCTTCCTTCTTCCGATAGGTAGGTGATGGTTAGCCGGGGCAGTAGCACTGGAGTAAAAAACTTGGCAGGCGGAATGTGAATGAAGTCAAGGTGCCACTTCTGCCTTATCAGAGCTGTACCTGCCGTGCCTGCACCTGGGCCTGCACTTGCCTGCGCTGGACGTGCCTAGTCTCTCGTACCTTACCTACCTTACCTCACCTTATCCCATTTAGACGAACTGCCTGGGCATTTGAAGGGAGGCACGATTTGTGGGATTGCCTTAAGCTTTCCTGCCGTCTGACCAAGATCAGCCTCCAAAAGACCGTTCCTGTCGCAAACCGGTTTTTGACCTGCCGTGGTTGTAGTGGCAAATGCTTGGCACTGATCATCGACCATGCCCCATCGCCCACCCGCGCCCATCGCCATCGGCCGACTTGCCTTTTGATGGAAAGGTCTGCCCAGCAAACACATCCACACTTTTTGCCAAAACACCAAGGGTCCGGTCCCCATTCTTGCCCGTCGCTTGCCCAGCCAGCCAGTCTTTTCTCCTCTTGCCATCTCGCTGCAGGGGTCCTACGTTAGCGGCGTGAGCCGAATGGCGGCATCCGCATGACGATTGGACAAAATGTTTGTTCAGACGATGGGGGCCCCCCTGCAGGCGCCAGCCATCCGCCGCCTCTTTTCGTTCGCTGGCTGACGATCTTTACTCTGTTCCTGCTTTGCTCTTCCCAGTCACCATGACCCTTCGTGCAGAACTCCCCGGAAATCCAGCAAATTCAGAGAATTCCAGACCACCCTAGCCAGGACAACTCACCGTTTCTCTCGCCCGCATCGCACCAAAGCCCATCTTGCGAGGTCTGGCACAGCCACCGGCACCACCTGGCGTGACTCGCGACGGGGATGCGACTGGGCTTGAATCTTGACTGGGCAGCTTGTCCACGAGGTTATCGACGAGGAGGGAGGTCGAGAGGGCGCCCGGCGAGGGTGGCACGGTGGGCAGCGCCGTTGCCCAACAACCTTGCACATGCCCTGAAGGTGGGCAGCTCTCCGCAGAAATGCCCCCGGCTTGCCAATGGCGTCAGAGTGCATTCTCGCCGGGAGAGCTTTGAACGAACCGGAGCCTACGAACGAGACCGGGTTCTGTTAAAATGCCATCCCCCTCTGCTGGCACCCCCGAATGGCGACTTTTGGAAAGATGGGCACCATCCGTCTGTCGCTCCGTGGTGTCCCCTTGCTCAGTGACTCAAACGTCCATTTGTATATCACTCGCGAGTTCGCCCCATTCACGAAGCCGTCGACTGCTGGCTTAGACGAATGCTGGTGCTGCTTTTGCTTCTCGTGATACCACAACACCACCTCACTGCGCAAGTCAAGTTTCAAGCAACGAGCCTTGTCTTCCGACGAGACTCTTGTAGGAGCAACACACTCAACTCGGCACACACCCCGTAGTTATCATTTACCCTTCGCCAAGCGATCTCAACTCAGCTCAACTCTCAACCCATCTCTCACATCAGCTCCAGCTCGGCCGCCAAGCGGAGCCGCAATACGAGCCTCATCGGTCGAGTCAATCTATTCCGTGCGGTCTGATACGGCTACACAGCATCGAGAGTCCCGTCCCGTCTTCCGGAAATATCGCTTTGCCTTAGCAGCGTTTGGGCAGCCGCTCATCGCGACCCCGGACGGCGTCTTTGGTTGGCTGAGAGCAGCCGTTGAGCGCGCTTAAAAAAGGCTTCACCCAAGTCCTCCACCTCCTTCACCTTGCACCCGCACCTGCCTCTGCCTTTGCCTGGTGCCGCCAAACGGACGAAACAAAGGCTTGGGCCAAGTCCAATTTCCTCAAGGCCACGGCCAAAAGGGCCTTTGCAGGCTTTATTCCTTCTGCCTCGAGGTGTGAATCAAGTAAGCAGTCTTTCTTCTTTGATTTCGGGACCCATATCCCCGTCCCCCTGCTGCTGCTGCTGCTGCTGCGCGGCTGCTGCGTGATCCCGCGGCCTCGACCTCGGCCGTGTTAGTCGTGCCTTCCTTTTATTGTACTTCCTTCCCATTCACGACTCCCTTCTCTGCTACACCTCTCCCAACCCAAACTCAGTGTTCTTCACCTGCACCTCAAAGACCCCACAATGGATTCATAGAGAGCTTGTTCAGTACCAGTGCTTGACGAGTTTCCTTTGTCAATTTCCTTCTTTCCTCTTTTTTTCTGTCTTTGCCTCGACGAGTGATTCACCTAATTCAGTCACCACCGCCTTCGACACATAATCCTCTCTGCTTGTCGACCACCACCGCCTCCTCTCTTTTTGGACTTTTCACATTTTTTCTTCTGCTTCTACTTTTCTGCTGGCCACGAAATATTTGCATCAAAAATCTTACACCATCGATAGACTCAAGATGTTTACCTCGCGGAAACAACAAGAGGCCTACCCGGCCGTCCCCGACTCCCTGAGGTCGGACTCGCTCGAGATGTCGGAGCTTAGAAAGACCCAACAAGCTCGAGCCGACACCTCACCCTACATCACGCCCTATCTCGGCCTCAGTGCCAGACTTTCGCAAATCTGGATCAACCGCTGGACGATCCTCCTCTTGCTCGTCCTGCTCAGAATCATCATCCTCATCGCCAGCTTGAACGACAATGTCGACGAGGCCAACGCAAAGGCACTGTCTGCCTGTACGAAGGTGGAGGATATCGGCAGCGCCATGGCTTCCATGCCCCACTACCTTTCCGTCGGTGTCAACGAACTGTCCGCCAAGGGCATCGAAAAGACCCTCGACGGCATGGTCGCGGTGCTGGGTCTGGTCATCACCGGTGTCCAGAACCTCATCATCTTCGTCATCAACATGATGACCTCCATGTACACCTGCCTCATCACGGCCTTTGTTCACGGTGGTCTCGACGTGGCTTCCGATGTCACCAAGAAGGTTACCGATGCCATGAACAAGGCTATTGGCTCCATTACCGACACCATCGACGACAAGGCTCAGAGCTTGCAAGACGGTATCAACAAGGCGGCCAGTGCCATCGAAGACTCGGTCCTCGGCAAGGTTCTCCCAGACTTCCCCAAGGTCGACTTCACCGGCCCGGTCAACGATCTGCGCGATATCAAGATCGACACCAGCGGCTTCGTCAGCGATCTCAACAAGCTCAACAACGACCTTCCTACATTTGAAGAGGTCCAGAACATGACTGCCGAGGCCATCTCTTTCCCTTTCAACTTGCTGAAGCAGACTGTCAACGACGCCTACGCTGGATACAAGTTCGACCGTTCTGTTTTCCCCGTCGCGCAGAAGCAGGCACTCACGTTTTGCTCGAACAACAATAACATTTCTGATTTCTTCCGGAACCTGAGGGACAAGATTGCGAAGGCTCGCATCGCTTTCATCGTCGTCCTCTCCATCCTGGCCGTGTTGGTCATTGCTCCTATGGCTTGGCTCGAGATTATGCGCTGGAGACGCGAGCGCAAGACGGCCAAGATCATTGCCAACGGCCAGTACGATTCGATGGATGTCGTTTACATTGCTTCCCGCCCCATGACTGCGACTTATGGCGTCAAGTTTGCTTCTCACTTCAAGGGCAAGCGCCAGATCATGGTTCGCTGGGCCATCGCCTACGCCACGTCTCTTCCGGCCCTCTTCGTCCTGGCTCTTGCCATTGCTGGCTTTTTCTCCTGCCTGTGCCAATACATCATCCTCAAGGCCGTCCAGAAGGAGGTACCGGCCCTGGCCAACCAGGTCGGCAACTTTGCCGGCGAGGTTGTCAACACACTCGAGGGCGTTTCAAAGGAGTGGGCCGACGATGCCAACGGCGTCATCCTCAACACCCAGAACGAGATCAACAATGACATGCTTGGATACGTCACAAACGCGACGTCAGCGGTCAACGACACCCTGAACACCTTCACCAGCACCATGACGCTCGGCCTTGAGACCGTCTTCAACGGTACCATCCTGATTAACCCCATCAAGGACGTCGTCCGCTGCACGATCGGCCTGAAGGTCGAGGCTGTCCAGAAGGGTCTGACGTGGGTCCACGACCACTCGCAGATCTCGTTCCCCACGTTCGACAACGACACGTTCAGCCTCGGCGCTCAAGAGTCGATCTCGGGCGACTCAGACCTCAACACGTTCCTTGCTTCGCCATCATCCGTGACCACCGACGAAGTCACCGGCGCCGTCACCCACGTCACCGACTGGCTGGAGCGCGGCATCATCCAGGAAGCCCTCATCTCTACCGGTATCCTCCTCATCTACGTCATCATCGTTCTCATCGGTGTCATTCGCGCGCTGGTGGGCATGGTCGTGCCAGACAAGGGCCGTGCTGAGGGTGGATTGAGGTATACTGGAGATGACCGTCCGGCCATGAGCCCGAGAAGCCCGCCGAGATCCCACGGCAACGACTCGCGGTTCCCGCAGTTTGGCAGCGATCACTCTGCGGTCGACGACGAGCATTACTCGAGAGACATCCGAGACGAAAAAACGATCAAGAAGACCAGCATGGGACGCGCACAGCCCATGGAAGGCCACGAGAGGTCGAGCTCATACGGCCACTTTGACACGGCGTCATCTACGAAGTTTTAAGACGGTATCTATGTCGACAAAGAATATCGAACATGCAGAAAATACAACAAGAAAAAAAAAAGACAAAGAGGTTGGAGACCTTATACCTCCGGCCTGGCTGGACCTTAGCCGAGAGATACCCCTCATTTTACGACAGGTCTGAATAATACGAAGAGCATGAGATAAAAGGCGTTGGATCATGGTGGAATTTACCCCATGGTGGGAACAGGGAGGGAAGGTCGACTCAAAGATACCAACGGCTCAGTTGCCGCACCGTTTGTTTTCGATTCTACAACGGTTCTCATATTTTGCGTTTTGATTCCGCTGGAATGATTTGGTTCGTGGCAGCTTTGCTAGCTACCAGAATGTCTATTCGGTATATACCACTAGGTAGTTGAAGATTGAATATACTGCTAGCTGCAACCAAAAAAGCTCAGGTGTCCTGGTGGTCGCTGTGTCGTGATGAAGCAGACGTGAAGTTCGCCAGCGTAGTTGGAGCAATAACACTCACCAACCATGACGGAGACGGAGCCGTTCGGGATAGACGTACCGCGGCGTCCCACAATATTGGATGTGTGGGACACGATTTGGAGTCCGCAGCCATTGCCTGCCGGAGCGGCGACGGGCCAGATGGCAAAGTGATGTCTTTGAACCTCTTTTGGGCATCTCCGCCCCGCCGCCGAGGCGACTTGCGCTGTGGTGGGCTCCGCCGCTGGAGGACGGGGCAGGGGCCTGCAGCTCAATTGAACCACTCAGGAGGCCAGGATTTGGACAAACAGGCCGCTTGCCGGCATCGGTGCGGTGGCGGGTGTGGGGTGCAGCTGGTCCCTGGGGGCTCTGAGGACGCTGTATCTACGCAGTATCGTCACTACGGCGGGCAGCGTCCGACTTTCCAGCGGGCTGGGCCCCAGGTACCACACCTACCTTAAGCACAGCACTGCGCCAAAGTCGGAGCTCCCGTCCGTGTTCCATCGACTCTGGCTGGCACCGTCCCGCCTCCCTCCGACCAGTGACTCCCCGATCCCCCTCCCCCCACGTTTGTCGGAATCATTCATAAAACTACCACCGCCTTTCGAACTTCCTCCAATTGACCCTCCACAAAGCGACAGCACCGAGTCAATTTCTTCCGTATACCCCATTGACAGGTTCATATTCAACATGGAAGGTCTTAGGCAAACATTCCAGCGCTGCAAGGCCCAGGGCAGGGTGAGTCTTTGCTGCTTCCCCCGGTCTCGTGCCCCGCGATCGCAATCGAGGGGACCCCGCGGTCGACACCGTCACCGCCGAGACGGAGCACAAGAGCGGAAAACTGACAATGAGAATAGTCTGCGCTTGTTACCTATGTTACTGCTGGTTACCCCACGCCGCAGGACACGCCCGGCGTCCTGCTGGCCATGGAGAAGGGTGGCGCTGGTAAGTTTTGCCCCTTGTGCTGGGCCGTCGAAGAGGACAGGTACTGACACCGCGCAAGACGTGATCGAACTCGGCGCTCCCTTCACCGACCCAATTGCCGACGGCCCCACGATCCAGACATCGAACACTGTGAGTAGCACCCGCCGAGCGGCTTTCGAGGGCGCAGCGAGGACTAACATGCGCAGGTTGCGCTGCAACACGGCGTCACGATCGAGTCCACCCTCCAGATGGTCAAGGACGCAAGGAGTCAGGGCTTGAAGGCGCCCGTGATGCTGATGGGATACTACAACCCCCTCCTCAGCTACGGCGAGGAGCGCCTCCTGAACGACTGCAAGAGCGCCGGCGTCAACGGCTTCATCGTCGTCGACCTGCCCCCCGAGGAGGCCATCTCCTTCCGCAAGCTCTGCACCAAGGGCGGCCTGTCCTACGTGCCCCTGATCGCCCCCGCCACCTCGGACGCCCGCATGAAGATCCTCTGCAAGCTCGCCGACTCCTTCATCTACGTCGTCTCCCGCCAGGGCGTCACCGGCGCTCTCGGCTCTCTGAACGCCAACCTGCCGGACCTCATCGACCGCGTCAAGAAGTACAGCGGCGACAAGCCCGCCGCCGTCGGTTTCGGTGTTAGCACCCGCGAGCACTTCCTCAGCGTCGCCCAGCTCGCCGACGGCGTCGTCGTCGGCTCCCAGATCATCACCACCCTGCAGAAGGCCGCCCCCGGCGAGCTCTTCAACGACGTCGAGAAGTACTGCGCGTACCTCTGCGGCCGCAACAGCCCCGAGGGCGCCGAGACCACCCGCGAGGTCGGCATGGTCGAGGCCATGGCCGCCGCCAAGGAGCCCCAGAACCCGACCGTGGACCACATCACCGCCGACCAGGACAGCGAGCTGGTCGCGCAGCTCGCCGCCATGCACGGCAAGATCCCCGAGCGCTTCGGCGAGTTCGGCGGCCAGTACGTCCCCGAGAGTCTCATGGACTGCCTGTCGCAGCTCGAGGAGGGCTTCAACAAGATCAAGGACGACCCGTCCTTCTGGGAGGAGTACCGCTCGTACTACGAGTACATGGGCCGCCCCGGCCACCTGCACCTGGCCGAGCGCCTGACGGAGCACGCCGGCGGCGCCAACATCTGGCTCAAGCGCGAGGACCTCAACCACACCGGCTCGCACAAGATCAACAACGCCCTCGGCCAGCTGCTGCTGGCGAAGCGCCTCGGCAAGACCAAGATCATCGCCGAGACGGGCGCCGGCCAGCACGGCGTCGCGACCGCCACGGTGTGCGCCAAGTTCGGCATGGAGTGCACGGTGTACATGGGCGCCGAGGACGTCCGCCGCCAGGCGCTCAACGTGTTCCGCATGAAGCTCCTGGGCGCCAAGGTCGTCGCCGTCGAGGCCGGCAGCAAGACGCTCCGCGACGCCGTCAACGAGGCGATGCGCGCGTGGGTCGTCGAGCTCGACACGACGCACTACATCATCGGCTCCGCCATCGGGCCGCACCCGTTCCCGACCATCGTGCGCACGTTCCAGTCCGTCATCGGCACCGAGACCAAGGCGCAGATGCTCGAGAAGCGCGGCAAGCTGCCGGACGCGGTCGTCGCGTGCGTCGGCGGCGGCTCCAACGCCGTCGGCATGTTCTACCCCTTCGCCAACGACCCGTCGGTCAAGCTGCTCGGCGTCGAGGCCGGCGGCGACGGCATCGACACGGCGCGGCACAGCGCCACGCTCTCGGGCGGCAGCAAGGGCGTGCTGCACGGCGTCAAGACGTACATCCTGCAGGACAAGCACGGGCAGGTCGCCGAGACGCACTCCGTGTCCGCGGGCCTGGACTACCCGGGCGTCGGCCCCGAGCTGAGCTCGTGGAAGGACAGCGAGCGCGCAAAGTACGTGGCGGCGACGGACGCGGAGGCCTTCATCGGGTTCCGCCTCATGTCGCAGCTGGAGGGCATCATCCCGGCGCTGGAGTCGGCGCACGGCATCTACGGCGCCATCGAGCTGGCCAAGACGATGAAGAAGGGCGAGGATATCGTCATCTGCCTGAGCGGCCGCGGCGACAAGGACGTGCAGAGCGTGGCGGACGAGCTGCCGAAGCTGGGACCCAAGATTGGCTGGGACTTGCGCTTTTAGATGAGGCATGCCGCTTGTTGACGAGGCATGTAAAACCTGGGGCTTTCACGATGAATGGGCACAAAAACATTTGCAGGCGTAACGAGGGGATATCCATTTTACGGGGATGGGTTTTCACGGGCAATTCTGGGAATATAGCATTGTAGACCACAAAAAGACATAAGGGGGAGTTTCCTCCGCAGTTTTTCATGAGAAGGTTTTTTGTACATATGATACAACGAGTTCTTGTTTTTATTCTTCCTCTCCGTGACAACTCGCTTCTTCCGCAGGCATACCGACTCATAACGTCCTATCAGACGGCCCGGCGTTCTGCCCCTCAATGTGCACCTCCTCGTACGCCTCGTCAAGCGCCTCCTCCTCCTGCGCCTCCTCGCCGAGCGCGAACCCGCCGGCCTCAGCCTGCCTCATCGCCTCCTCCGTCTCCAGCGAGACGCGGATGTGCGCCACGCGGTCGTGGTACAGCTTGTTCGGGTCCTGGCCCGACTTGTCGGCGCGCATGGCGGCCCAGTTGCGGATGGGGATGAGCGCGGAGTAATCCGGCACGGGCTCGCCGTCGCTGGTGGTCAGGGTCTCCTGCGAGACGCCGAGGCGCTCGCGCTCGGGGCCGCCGACGGAGGCGCGCCAGGCGGCGGAGTTGACGACCATCCAGCGCAGCTTCCAGCCCGACGGCCCGAGGTCCCTGATGCGCGCGGTCTTGGTCTTGGTGACGTAGGCGTCGAGGCCGCCCTCCTTGCGGATGGTGCGCAGGACGCGGATGGTGAGGCGGGTGCGGACCCAGGCGCCGAGGGCGTCGGACCAGAGGCGGCGGCGGTGGACGTTGGGGCGCCAGGTGCGCGGGGTGATTTGCTTGTGTTTGGGGGCGACGTTGTTGCCGACGCGGACGCGGGCGGAGCCGTAGAGGCCGGAGTTTGATTGTTTGTAGATGAGGCGGGGGCCGAAGGGGTAGGGGGGCAGGGCGTCGGAGGGGAGGTTTTTGATGGGGATCGTTTTTGTGAGGAGGGTTGGTGTGGAGGAGAATTGGCGGAGGGTTGGTGGTGTGAGGGCGGTGATGGGTGTGGGGAGGGTCCCTGGGCGGAGGAGGGAGAGGCCGCGCATCGTGGGCGAGGGTTGTGAGGTTCGGCTGCGGAGGGCGGTGGTTTGCCTCGAGGGCAGGCGGGGAGGGGGGTATCGACGTCGGTTGGCGGGTAGTGCTTCGTGATGTTCGAGGAATGGAATTTTTGGAGTTGCAGCTTTCCGTTCGGGCGGGCTGATGTTCCGCCCGTTGATTGGAATTGGGGGGCGTGATTGGTTGGAGCGGCGGCTTGGTGGGGGCGGCGACGAGGAGCTGGGTTAAAGTGGAATCAGCTGATTGCGTGTGGGTTTCGCGATCTTATCGTTGGGCCGGGAGCCAGTCCGTAGTACCTTCAACCCCACGCCAGCCTGACGTAGCGAGCAGAGACTACCCAAGATTCAGTGACATTCCGACAACCACAGATCAATCACTTTTATTCCGGTCAAGAACAAGGTGGACAGTCACAATGCTTCCCCCGGTTGAGGAGTCGGTCCTCCAAAACAACCCCGAGTTCGCGGCGCTGCATCACACCCTCACGACGGCCATCCTCAACCCAGATGGATCGTCAAAGAAGCCGTATACCAAGGAACAATCCGCGATCCAAAATGTGCGAATGCCCTCAGTTTCAACCATTGCCGAATCCCAGTTGACATCATACCAGGAACTAGCAGACCACACCTACACAACCGCCAAAGACCACCTCCTCACATCCGCCATCTCGACCACCGCCCCTCCAGACCCGAAACCCGCGCACCGCTCGCTGCGTCCCACATCCACATCCACATCCCAAACCCCACCACCGCCCTCACAGCAGCAGCAACAGCTCCCAGAGCCCCTACACCGCCTCCACCGCCTCCTCCCACCCCACCTCA
>JAKMXA010000236.1:0-89872 GCA_025328625.1 Colletotrichum sp. SAR11_240
TCTCCCCCCCCAAAGACCCCCCCTCCTTCTCGCACAGAGAGAGAGTTCGTTCGGCTCCTGCACCTCTGAAAGACCTGCCGTTTTACTGGCCAATCTTGCGCTGCTTGTAATGCACCGAAGCAAAAGGTGGATCTTGCACCGAAATTATTAAGGTGCTGTTGTAACTATCAGCAAGGTGGTGGGGGAGAACGAGAACTCCCAAGGCCCAAGAGGGGGACCGCCGCTACACATACGCCCCGGCTGTACATTCTCCTCTCTCTCTGCGCCTGGAATACTATAATCCACCTCACGCTCAAAGCCGCCGTCCGTCTGTCTGTCATTCGAGATGCCCTCGCAGAATGCCCCATCTTGTCTTCCGTGCCGCTCTGGAGCCTGCCTGCTGCACTCTGTACACGACCTTACCTCGAGCTGGGTAGAGCGTGCAGCAGTCCAGTTGGGCCCCTCCTCCTCTCTAGGGACCACAGGCATCACTGCATCCCAAGGTCTGTCGCTCCGCCAGGGGGCGAGGCCACAGGCAGATCCCAGCGAGAACCGACAGCGGCGGACTGCTCTTCCCGGCTTTCCACCACCACCAGAGGGAAGATTGCTTAGCCTCACGATTCGTTGGTGGAAGTAGTTTACTTCACCGTTGTCGCTCCACGAGCTGGGAATACCCCTCTTTGAACCCAAATCCCCAATACCGCTTCTTTCATCCTGATACTCGCCCTCTGTCGGACCCCTCTACCGAGACGAGACGTTAACATGGCCCATCGTCGACATCCTTCCTTTCAGGGGAACATTCTCCATGGGGACACCGAGGGGACTGACATCTGATCCTCATACACGCCGCGCCCGGCCCTACATCGCATGCTAACTTGTCCCTGACAGCTTACTAGCAGTCGGCAGCACGAGCTTCATCCACTCCATCGGACACCATCTCAAGCCACGGCGTCTTCGAACGTCGCGAAGAACAAATCAGACGCATTTGTCAGGCTGACCATCGCACGCCGTAGGCCGACGGGCAACAGGTAAAAAAAAATACCGCTCAACCGTACGATGCCCTTTCTGAGAGGGTAGCACCGAGCCGAACTGCTCCAGCGTGGCAGAAACCAGTGCGCCGGGCAGCGGACGTTGAACTGAATTAGAAGAGGTGGAGGCCACTAGAGACCAGAGGCGGCAGCGGCAGACGAATCGTACGCACTCGTCTGTACCGCAGTACTGCCGTTCGGAGTCTGCCCGGCCGGCAGTCCAGCTCGCCGCTACCTTGTCTTCAGTGCAGTGCCTTGTCTCGTTGCTCCCTCTCCTGCGTCGTCTGCCTCTCAGGTCAGCCACCCAAGACAGACAAGCGTCATCACCAGCACTGCCCGCCGTGTTGGTCGATTTCTGAGCATCAGCTAACATTTGCCGTCGCTTCGGCCGTTCCTCCTGATCAGAGTCGAACAGCACACGACCTCCATCACTTCCCCGTGTGTCTGGCCCGCTCTGCGTGATCGAGACTCCAGACCAGTGTGACGACGTCCGAATTTACGTCCGGCGATGCCACCGTCCGTAGTCCAAGGACATCGACTCCGCGCCGCTGGTCCAGAATCCATGGCAGCTAGCTTACATGATCCCGCCCGTCAGGTCAGATTTCAGGGTCCTGTCGGGGCATGGGAGGAAACTTGCAACAAGCAAGGCACGGGCAAAAACCCGCCCCTCAAGTCCCATCTCGGCGGAACTCCACTCCAAAGGACTTCGACTTTGCGCTAATGAAGCATGGGTGAGGAGTAAATCGAGGCACCACTCACTGCACCAGTTGCGCGCCGGGCGGCGGTCCCTGGTGGCGGTACAGCAATGCGTAGCAGTCCTGACCTTCTGGCACCGGCCTGGCAGCGCCTGCCCGCGTGTCCAACGACGTCGCTGGTGGGACTGGTTCTGACTCCAGGGCCAGAGCCAAGCCGTCGCTCTAGAGAGTTTTGGTTGACCGAAGCCGTTCATTCGATAGGTCATGGACGGCATTTCAGTTAAGAGACACAGTCCTGGCATCTGAATCCGTCGTCGGTTCATCAGATCTTTCCCCATCCGTTTGCCTCCTTGGGCCCCTCTCCAATACCCGCATCCATCATCCACATTGATATCGGAAATACGTGGTTATTCCTGTTGCTTGCGCATGTTGAACGCGCATTCCAAACACGGGGCAATTTCTCGTCAATGAGATCTGCTGTATTCTTAGGCTGTCGTACCCGTCCATGTCAGGCGGAGCCCCATGGAGACGACCGACTGGGCCACATGTTGCTGGGAGTAATTGGTCCAGGCCCCTGGTGCGCCACTGCCTGGCCTTCTTCAGTGCAGACCAAGCAGGGGGGGCTGAGAGCTTGTATTCGTACGCGGCTCGCTGCTGCCGCGGTACATTTTGCGCTTCCGGCTGCCATTGGGGGCCTTCTTCATGACAGTGTGCGGCAGGCCCTTAATAAAGTAGCAGTTCGTGGCCAGGTTTGGACAAGCTAATCCCAGAGTGTCGGTGGCTAGTGAAGAGAGTTGCGCCCGCTGAGGCGGGTTGCTTTGCTGATGGTAATGAGCAGGCATGACGGCTTCAAGGAACTGCAGGCTGGAGGCTTCGTGCTCATCACGGATCTGTTGCTTGATTGATCCATGGGCATCCACCCAGAAGCAAGCGAGAATTCGGGCGCTTTTGGCCGTGGGAAGCGTGGCTTGAGACCGGCTCGAACCCCACCAACTTTCACCTGCTTCTTCCCTGGCCGGTGCGCCTGTATGATGCCGCCAATCAGGGGTGCCGCATGCAATAGTCTCGAACAGGTTGGGGTCCAAGGTACTGCGGCTGTACAAGATCGGAGACGCCAGTTGGGTAGGTGAAACTCTGGAACATGGCATCTCGCCATGAGATGTGCGTGTATTGGCGACAATGACCCCCGGACAACCATCCCACGCTGCAGGTCTGGCCAGTAGCTTCCGTTAAATGAAATAAGTAAGTTGTCCACGCCCGGTTGTCAAGCTCTTAATTAAGTGAGGTCGATCTTGGGGAGCGTATTCGCGGAGCACTGCAAATAGTCTACAGTGACCATATGACGAAGCTTGAGTGGAGTTCGCACGTGTGGCAGACCCAGGACATAACAGCCAGCCTCTTCTTCCCCTCACTCCGGGCTTGAGCGGAAAGACGGAATGGAGACGTTGTTGATGGGGCTGGTCAGCCTTAGGCTTGGAGATTTGGAGATGGCGGGATATATTTCAGCCTGTCGATGGCTCTGCTTTATGGTGTACTCGTAAACCCGCACGGCTATCGACCCAGCTTCCAGCCGGGTTTGGTCCCCCACGCGGCAACGTCTGAGGGTTGTGGTGTCGTCGTCCGATGGTAGGCTGTTGTAAGGAGTCGCCCAAATGCACGGACGAGACATGAGAGAATGCAATACTGAAGTGAAAGGTGAATGGTCAGCTCGCAGTGCGTAGTAATTTTAGGCTAAAGAGAGCCGCGCGAGCTGTGTGGGATATCGATGCACCGTTGGGCGCACCCTTCCCGCCCGAACATGGTTTCGACATGGCTGCGTCGACTTTTCGGCTCTCCAAGAAGAAGGCAGGCTGGCAGGTGCAAAGCTGCGTCAAGAAGCGACGGAAGAACACCGAGGACTCCTCTTCTGAAGGCTGGAGGAAGGTGCCTCGAAGCTCAAGCTTCAAAGCTGTGCTGTGTGTTGTGGTTTGTTGTGCTCCGGTGCGCTGTGCTGTGACGGAGCATCGATGGCAATCGGATGCAGGTTGATGCAGCTCGCGAGACTCGGCCGGCATTAAGGGACGAGGGAAAGCGTCAGCATGCAGCAGACGGAACGAGATGCAGCAACCAAGCCTGCAGACTCACCAGAGGTCTGCAGAAGAGTGCAGCCAGCGTTGCAAAGAGGCCCGGCTGGAAGGTGAGTTGACAGCCGTTGGGCGAGTTAGAGATGTTCCCGCCAGGCAGGTATGGAATACCGCGAAATGGGGTGGATGCACATGTAACGGGCAGGTACCCGAGACCGAATAGGCAGGGGAAGATGAGCACTTGCAGGAAAGAGCACAGGGAAGTGACAGGGAAGCCATGTTGGAGACCCCCACACGACAACCACAAATGGCAGCGACGGACGCGGCGACAAATGGAAGGGAAAGAGCAGGGCAGCGGCAGCGGCAGCAGCAGCAGCAGCAGGAGCAGGAGCAGGGCACCTCAGCCGGGCGCGCGCGGGCAGGAACGGGAACGGGCAGGCACCACGGAGGAAGTAACGGCCCTGCCCAAGCTGGCCAGCCCATCGCCATTGCCATCGACATCGACACATCGACAGCGACCTGACATGATACTACAGATACAGAGTACACCTAGTTATCGACGGTGAGGTCGTCGGGGCAAGTTCCTCCACTGCCACCACCACCACCACCACCATGGAACACCAACAGCAACACCGGTCAGGTCGTGACCCTCTTTTTCCCTCTGCAACGATGGGCATGAACATCACCGGCAGTGGGTCTCGGCGCTCCTTCGCGGCATTCTCCAGACTCAAACTCCATTCACTCACACAACGATGCTCTTCTCCAGTCTCCAGTCTCCAGTGCGGCGGCCCCATTTCTCCTCTCCAGCGCCTCACTTCGCTCCCCTACTCCTCCCCCTCCACCAACGAGACGGGACTGTTTACTCCAGCAACCTGCCGCAGATACTCACTTCATCCGAAACCTGCTTCCCCTCCACGGCCTTCCTTGTCTCTTTTACCGAAAGCTATCCTGTCATCCAGACGCATTTCCCGCTATTTTCCCTTGGCCACCAGTACACTTCCCACGATATCGATATCGATATCGAGCTTTCTGCCTGCCTACCTACCTCCATCACTACGGAGCATCTCCACTTCCAACCAAACACGACACTGGAACTCGCTCGGATGAGGCACCCTGCCTCAGACACAAACAACTTTCCGCGGTTCGTCTCGAACACGGCCGCCGCTATTCTGCCCGTCTAAAAGCCGTCCGGAGCATCTCCGCGACCCAAGCATTCAACTTCCAAGCCCTCGTCGGATTTCTACAGTACGACCTTGAATCGTGGAATGACGAGTATCAAAGGTTGCTCCGCACGTTATTTGGTTCATCCCTGCCACCGTTAAGTCAATTCTGAATAAATCACCAAAAATCACGGTCCAACCGGTCCTTTTCTCCAATTGCGAGTCATTTTAGAGGCACCCATGACTCCCTTCACAGGGCAGACAGGGCGGGCCAGCCACTGGCAGCCAGCACTCACTCGTTTCCTCGTGGCAGAGGGTCCTTAAACGGGCATCTTCCTGGCCTTCAGCTTTCGCCTGGCGGGCGTTTTGCGACAAGGGTGGCCATCGGAGAATTGTCGTGTTACGACTCAAGTTGCTGGGTCTTGCCGAACCAAAATAAACTCAACACACAACGACTTTGCGGTCGGTGTAGGACCTGATTTCTGCGCTTCGGTCGCTTTCCCAACCTCAGACTCTCTTAATTCGGTAAGCCGGAACACACGCCAACCAACAATGGGACATGTCATCTCTAGGAGCCACAACGCCTGCTTACGTTCATGGATTGTGACACAGAGCTCTTCACCTGCTGCTACCCTGTCTGTCTTGTTGTTGTACAGGCATCTCGCAACTGCTGGGCTAGTCCGATGGATCTCCATTTCGCATCAACCTCGGCAGCGAGCCAGGTCCCATCCAAAGGCTTCAATGCCTACCGAGTATGACGCTAACACGTCAAGGATGAGAGAGACGTCAGCCGCCAGCGACATCGAGGGGCCTTGTCAAATTGATCCCGCCGGGCATCAAGCTCCGTGGTAGGCTCGCATCAACTCGGACTTGCAACTCACTGCTCTCGGTACATGCACTCCTCTGCGATGTTAGTTGCATCATGTGTGGAAGTGTTTCACTAGAGACGAATGTCCATTTTTACAGCCTCCAACTTCGCGATACTGCGATCAAGCAAACTCATGACGAAATTCTGTTTGTCCGCTGTCGAGTTGAAGACACCCCAGCCGGACTGAACCAGTCAGGAACCCTTGTTCTTGACGCAGGGTGCGCAATTCGGCCCCGTCTCCCATGGACCGATCCACGACTGCGGCAGCGGCGCACAGGGCTTTTGCATCCGACTGCGCAGACTATTCTGGACTCGGTTCAACTCGCATCACAGTGGAACTACCTAGGCCTTCAGGCTGCCGACTGAGAGAGCTCACGAACACAATATCGACGCTGCAACAGGATATCACGGAACCATGAACCGGAGGCTAAGATGAATCTACTCCTCTTCCCGAGTCCCGGTGCCCCGGCTGCAGCGTGAATTATCGACATCTGGACGGAGACCCGTTCCATGCGTGCACGTCCAGCCGCTGCGGCCGACCTACCGCACGTTTTTAGAGAGTCCAGGGTCCGACGAAAATGGAGCGGAACAAAAGACGCCTCCCAACCTCCATGATCGGAGACTGCAAGACATGCCCAGCGTCTGGCTTCACCAGAGCCCTAGATGGCTTACGGAGCCAGAGCACCCTTCCGGAAACACTTCTTGACATCCAGAGCCTTGTTGGTCCTGGCATGGTTTCGAAGGGCCCAGTGAGCTTTGTCCACCGCTAATCTCAATCTACTGCACAGCACGTAACTACGACGGGAGCCAGCATCACATGTGATCCATTTGGAGTAGCATGGAGCCCTCGATCGAAGCATTCGACATGTCAACGGTGCTACGGCTGACGTCGTGGTCTAGAACGTTTCTGGTGTCTGTGTGATGGTCTCATTACACCAGCGCCCGTTTCTACCGATGGGGATTTGGAGGTTGATGATGTGCATGAATAGCTTCAATGAGTTATGTCGGCTTGGGGCCCCGCGGCTACGACACGACAACAGTGCATGGCAGCCGCATGGCAGGCATTACGCTGTCGGATACCAGATGAATGTTGTTGAGTTTTACATCTGCCGTTGCCTTTTCTGCCTACTCGCCATATGCGACGCCAACAGCACCTTGTCGTTGAAGAGAGTCGGTAGAAGTGCATCCTGCCGCTCAACTGAGGACAGGTACGGAAGCTGAGAGTGCGCCCCTGCTAGAATGCTTCTGCATCTGGCCGGTATCGCAGTGAAACTGGCGGGTTTTAAAAAAAAACCGCAGACTCACCAGCAAGCGCTTGTATGCAAGTACGAATCCAGAGCCATCGAGCCTTGTCAGCCTTCTCGAGTAGATGTCGGAGCTGGGCCGGTACCCCTCCATTGACACTGGCGGCGTCTACTTCGCGAGTTTATTGTGGATGGCGGTGAGTCGGGAGTGGGCTCCAAGTCCCCGGCAACGCCACCGTTGTTCGTCAAAGAACATCGGCCATCCTGGAGAATCGGCATGAGTCGCTGCGCTAGGATGACAAGTGGTCCATGACTTGCTTCCCTGGCTACCTGCACGAATACCTCCCAATCGAGAGTGCAGACTTGGTCGTTTCGGACGAGAACAAGTCAACCGCCGCCCATTGGCTTGGACCGGTGTCTCTTATCGAGTTCCCCCCCACCTGGATATTTTAGGGCCCGGCAATCTCGGTCAAATTGCGTGCCCCCCACCGTCATCCAGCTGCGGGACTTGTCGTGTGCCCTCCGGCGTCGTCGCTGATCCAAGAAACCAACCAAACGCTGCTGAATGGTCATCTAAAAGGCTCAAAGGCTCGCGGTTTTCGGCCGACAACCGCCTGTGATGCCTTTGTGGGTTATTTCGTGCCCTGGCCCATGAGCCTTTCATATATCCACCTCTTTTCCTACCGACGATGTCACCGTTATTCAGGGTCCGTCGGGGCGAGGTCGGCCGACGTGCAAAACGGCCGCTGATCCAACGTCGGATATAAACCACCATGGTTTTCGGAGCAACGCAAAGCGAGGACGTACGTGGTCGATCACATCTGAAAAGGGGTGCTTCCGCCGTGAAACCCTCAACTGTGGTCAGGCATGAACTTGCCCCGCGTGGGGGTCCGGATCAATTCTGTGTTCACTCTGGCTGCGCCTGCCCAGGCAGGGAGCATGCCAGCATGCCACTCAACGCCTTTGCCATGGCGGGTGGTTGGATGATCAACACCACATCACCAGTTCGCTATGGCCGGGTGAAGTCATGTCCTCCATCTGTTGTAGCCACGAGCCCATCCACCATGACGCTTCCCGGGTCGCTCTCGGGAAGAAGGACGGCAGTGGTCTCGTGGCATATGCCGATGCCTCGGGAAATATTACCAGTCTGGTGTCCAAGAAAAGCTGTCTGGATAGTGTTGCGTCGTCGAAACCTCCGAGGTCATCCTAGCACCGGTCGTCGACACGAAATTGTGTCGAGCATATCGAAATTGTCGAAATCGTCGTCGAATGGTCCGCTACCTCACACGTCTGGAGAGAAAGGGAAGACGGCTTGACTTATAAGCTGCTCTTATCTTTGGTGCCGATTCTCTCAAGACGAAGGCTGAGCCAAAGACTTGCTCGAATAGGGCAGCTGATTCTTTGCACCATTTTTCCAGCAAATTAGCAATGCGATGCCGCCAGAGATCGGCTCCCGTGCGCAATCGTGTCCCTGTCGGTATCGGTGCTATCTCTCTCTATCTTGGCTCTATCTTTCCCTCGGACCTGCCCTATCGGCCGGTGAACGCACACCACAATGTAAGGAGAGGCACCAGGAAATCACTGATTTGAGCGTTGTTGTATTTTGCGTTGCTATCATCCCATGTACCTGGAACACCTGCAGCAACTCTCGCTGCTTCCTCTTATCTGTGCCATGCCGCCTGTGGCAGCTGCTCTCGTGACACCCTTGTCGTTTTTCGACCGTTTCCTGCAAGGAGGGTTCAGCCGTAAGGCCTGTAGCAACGACCTGCCTCGAAAATCTCTGCGCGCTGCTGCGATGCGGACATGCAGGTTGGCCCTATACTGCAGGTCACGGCTCTTTATCTTTGCTGCCCGTCGCGTGGGATTTGTGCGTGTGTTTGTTTCAAAAGACGACCTTCTTATCTAGAAGATGGGCGGTCTGGGCGGGAACGAGGGGGCCCGTTATCTACGATTCCCCCCTTTCTCCAGACTTTCCCCGGAATTCGATGCCGCCAGTCGGAATGGTACCTTCTAGATAAAGATACCACCGTCCTGTTGAAATCCGAGTCGTCGAGCTCGTCCCTTATTTCTTTGCCCGGTGATATGGTTGTTCACTCCCGGTCTTGGCCGATGCGCGAGCTACTATGTACTTGTGAACCCTCTCGAAAGATGTGGCTCTTCGGAAACACCCAATGCCATGCCATATAACTTCCGAAACGATGAACGATGACCGAGCGACGACAACCCAGGCCGATGCTTCATACGGTGATGATGAGAATGTATAGGGAGGGAAGACGTCAGGGCAGCAAAGGCTTATGAGCTACACGAGACATATCCCGGTTGTCAAGACAAAGCATCGTCATCCCACCGAGGGGTGCTCGGGCTGAGCTGCGCGAGACATGGTCGGAACTTCCGTTCCGAGTCCTTTCCGCGGCATGCTCTATAAGTCTACGGACCTACCCAGTTCAGCGCTTGAGGATGGTTGGGCTACGCGAAGCTCAGGTCATCGACGACATTGGGGTCGTGTTACGAAGGACACTTGTGCTGTCCCATGTTGCACCCCAACGTCTCCAGGTGCGACGTCAGCCTCAACGGCGCATCTTAGTGTCATCGGGACCGAGTGTCTTTCACGCTCCAGTATACAGCCGGTGGTTCTGGCGGGTGTGGGATGGGCGAACTTCTTTCCCATGCGATATTCGATTCGAAGAAAAGACCGACGAAAATGAGGAGGAAGAGGTGCAGTCGTGGCACTTCATCGACGAATGTTCTGTTCCATGTACCAACTCTGACTGGCTTCCCACCCTGGCGTGCCCTGCCTCTGTCGAGCGACGAAAACCCCGAACGAAGTGACGATATGCTGGCCTATACGAGAAATGAAAACACGGTTTGGACTTGTGGTCTGGGAGTGTTATGTTGGACTATGGAAGTCAGGCAGCCCGTCGCCGGCCATATGTCATGTCGAAAAGGGCTTGGGCCCGACAGATTTTGCCTGCAAGACCCTATCCTGAAGTACCAACATACTTGAATTCGTATGGCTCTGGTGATGACAGACGGCTTGGGGTGATGTGTGATCCTGGCTGAACGTATGTAGACAACCCCCGTGATGTCCCTATGTGCACATCGGCTACTGATGTATAGGCTACATGTTCGTGACGAGAGCCTTGCAGGGCCTTGCCGAGGCTTGGCCAACATAAGTGCATCTCTAGACTCTTGTTCACTCATATTCAAGAGAAAGAAGAGCTTCCCGATCGAGCCCTACCGTCCAACCTGTCATTCTGGGTAGAAAGACTATCGATAGCAGTCAAGGACAGACAAGTAGCCTGGCAGTGCGAAAACAAACCATGGAAAGAGGAAATAACCAAACGTGCGGTTCAATCGCCGATCGATGGACGGGATGTCACCTCGGCGCAAAGTAGCAAATAGAACAAAGGCGTTGCAACTGTAGAAGACAAATCATTTAAGACATTATAGGAAAAAGATGTTTAGGAGTATAAAATCCTCTCTACACCTTTCGCTATTATATTCCGTACTCAGGGTAGACACTTGACACTCCTGATGGTGACAAAAAGACACTGTTATCGATCATTTTCTCAGTAGACATAACATCCAAGTTATTACTGAAGGCGGGCGTTGGAGGTCTCCAAGTTCGGATGCACATTCACCGTTGACATGCCAGGGCCGCTCGGCATGAGATAAACTTCTATAAGCATCACTGTGCCCTCTTCCGAAGCTCTTGTTGTGTTTACTGTTGCCTTTGCACGGCACACTTCGCTTGGAACTTTCCCCATCGATTATTACTTGTTGTTCAACCTACCATCCCAAACAAACGCCAGCGAGTGGTGGACGCCAGATTCGACCATGGGCCATGGCGTGAAATCGCTCGCAATCACTCCGAGTATCTTTCTCGGAGTGGAATGAGAGGAGAGATGGCGCGCCTATAGAGGCAGGAAGTCGCACTTTGAAACCCTCATAAGCATTATTTCAATCATCACATATCACAGTTCACGTAAGAATCTAGCAGCTTAAGTAGAAACATGTCTGTTCTATCATCGTATCCGGCCGTGACTATTCTAATGGTAGTGTAAGGACTGTCGTCGTCTCCGTCCATGGAGAACCTTCATCAACTAATCGTTACACAAGGTATCCAGCCTTATTAATTTCCGCCATGCCCCAAACCAACTCCGGGTCATTACAAAAGAATGAAGTAGAAAGTAAAAGATATAAACCTGATCACCCAAAAGCCGGATCCCTTATTTGCTCCGAGACATTTTTATCATGTACCCCAGTTCCCAATTCTTACCATGCGTCCATGCCAAGAAGAGGGAGAAAGAGGATGGGTAAGGTATACAGAGAAGCTGTGTTCAGCTTGGCGTTGCTGATGGTGAGGCTTCTTACAACAGACCGACAACGGCGACGGCGGCACCGAGGCAGGCACCGGCGACCTTGACGCTGCGGTCAATACCAGCAGCGGCGTTGGTAGAGCCGGTCTCCTGAGCGGCGAAGGCGCCGGTGAAGGTCGTCATGAGCGTGCTGCTGCCGGAGACGGCCTGGGCGACGGTCTGGGGGCCAACGGTGGTGATGACACGGCCGCCCTGGCTGAAAGTCCTGGTGACGGTGTCGGTGTGAGTCTTGTCTGGATGAAGTGTCAGTCTTGAAATGGAACGCAACGATGAGAGGGAGTAACTTACAAGCCCAGCCGGGGCCCATGCCGCCCCAGGCACCGCCCTGAGCCCACCAACCGTCGACGGGGCATCCGGTCATGGTAACGGCGGCAGCATCACCGGTCTTGGTGGCGGGACCCCACCAGCCGCCGGTGTAGGTGAAGGTGCTCTTGGTGGCACAGTCGGTGAAGGCGTGGCAAGCGGACGAGGAGACGGAAGACCAGGCAGACAGGGCGGCGGTCTGGGTAGCGCAGGCGGAGCTGACGCAAGACTTCAGATCAGAGTTCTCCGTGCAGAAGGCAGCGGGAGTGGGGGTAGCGGTTTGCCAGTGGGAAGCAAAGCAAGAAGCCTATTGGAGGTTTCGTGTCAGTCAATTGTACGGTTTAGTTAGAGTTTATCGAAGATGGGATAACATGTGGGAGCAGATGGTCCGGGTGCTGTTCATCCGCTCTTCGCACACCGACCACCACATAGCTTGATATAAAAGACGGCACAGAAGAGGAATTGCAGAAAAGACTTACAGCGCAGATAGCGGCAGGAGATCCGCCGAATCCTCCGAAGCCACCGGCACCCCAGCCGCCTCCAGCTCCGTAACCTCCAAAGTTGCTCTCGTTGGCACCGCCCCAGCCTCCGGGTCCGGGGGCAGCGATGGTGACGGCGCTCTGGGCGAGGGCAGCGGCGACGATGGAAGCCTTCATCTTGACTGATTTATTAAACTTTGTTGGGATGGGTTTTGTATGTTTTCGTAATTCGAATTATGCTTTGCAGCAAATAGAGTCTTTGACTTTTGGTTATTGCTCCTTGGCTTACTGAATAGGAAGGAAGAAAAGGTGACTGAATGTTGCGACGAAAGGATGCGTCCCGAGATGATGGTTCAAAACAAAACCAAAAACAGGATGACCGAAGATCGAACAAGACCTTTATATCAAAATCTCACCCTCTGTCAAAACGGCAAGGCTCTCTGTGTCTCTCCTCTGGCGCACGCCGCCGCCTCCTCCGCCCCCTTCGCTGGTCCACTCGTCGTGCAGCCGTTGTGTGTACACTATTTTCGGTCCCGAGAAGTCGAATACCCATAGAGAAGGGGGAAAAGCAATGACATCGATACCTACTCGCCCCCCTTCGTCCCTGTGGTGTTACCGGTCACGGACACCGCGTGGACGTCTTTGGACTTCCGCAGATCCTACCACGCAGCTGGTTCCCTCTCCCCTCCCCCCCCTTCAACGGCAATCCTCCGCAGCCGCATCCGCGCATACATCCCATCCCGCTGAAAGTGTCCCAAGCTCACTCTGCCATCGGCGCACTACGCAGGATGACTAGATGGGACACACGCAGAGAGAGAGAGCGGAAGGGCTGGCCTAACACCGCGCGGCCCTCTCTTGCATGGCAGGCTTGGCGCTCACCACCGGGCGCGGTGTCACAGGAGAAAGCGCGATGCTTCCCCAACGCACATGGCTGCTTGTAGTAAGCAAGCCACTGCAGCATTCGGACGGCTCCTTACTGGCTCATCGGCGGTTTTGCTTGGCCGGGGGATGGTGGGTTTGCGCAGGTTTGCTGAGGTTTGATGGAGGTAGGTAGGTTGTTGTGTTAGTGCCCGGGATGAGGATTGGGGAACACCGGACAAAGCGGCCCCTAGTGTCGGTCAAGAGCCGGCCTTAGTCTCTAGGAAACGAACGACCAACCAACCACCATCTTTGAAGCAAGCATGTTGGCTCGGTCCCCCGGAGAGCGGTCAAATCCTTCTTTTCTTCTCTCTCTTAAGCTTGTGTCGCATTAGCCCCAAATTCTCGTCCAGTCTCGAGGTAGAGGCAGACTGACGTCGTTGTGCCGATTCGTCCGAATTGGTCAGTTGCTTTGCCATTTGCCCGCTGCTTCTTGCGCCTGCGCCTGCGCCTGCTTCTGCGTCTGCGTCTGCCGCGCAAGACTGCCGTCGTAACCGCGATCCCACTGCTTCCAGGAGGGCGAGCCACAGTCTTGTCCAGGCGCCGAGATGGTGACCACCGACAGCCCGACCGAAGACTTGTGTGTGTGTAAACGACCATGTTTCAGAATATGTGCTTATGCTGCTGCTCGGTTCGGGCTGATCGTGTCCACCTCCACTACGAAAGCCCAGCCGCCAGTCAGATTTGGCAGCAGATCGTTGGCTAGCTGCCGTCGCGCCGAGAGGCGAGGCTGGCATTTGGTGCTCACTTCGGCTTACACTAAGGCAGGAACTCTCACGGTGTCTTGCGCCAGCCTCAACGGATGACGCGGAAGATCGACTTACATCGGGGACGTCGGGGGATACCTCACCGATCCGGAGTAATAAGGTCAATTTTCTGCGTGTGTGTATCGTCTCTAGTACAACATGATATCGGATGTCGGCTGTCTGCAACGCCGTTTTCCATCCCTTGTAATTATTCCCGACCCAAGAAAAAAGTCCCTGCTTAATGCCATGCAGCAGGCCTGTCGTCCCGATCCTGTCCTTCTGCAAACTCCAACGTTAAAAAAAGAAAAGAGCCCGATATTTCGTCTCAAACAAGCCGTTGCCGCAGTGCAGCTTGCAGCTGTCCAAACTCATACAAGAAGTCCGTTGCCTCCCAACACCGCCTCAACCTGCTTTCTAATCCCATGACGTCTACCTCATCATAATCATCACAGGCGCTCGCCAAATTCAGGTTCAACGAAGACCTCTCAGAGTCACCGAGGGCCCCTGAGCGTTCCACCGTGGACGCGGAGCTTGATATCGCGCCCGCGTCTGCGCATACCACTGAGCTTGCGTTCGATACTTCGCTCGACACTGCGCCTCATATCGCGCGTGGTACCGTGCCATTCGCCACATTGGTTGGCTCTACAGCATTGTGCCGAAGGCATCGTCGTTGTTGTTGTTGAACGGAAGGGGCTTGCGCGGACTTCCCTCCTCCGTGGTCTTGCGGTGTCGGAAGGTGAAGCCGACAAAGAGGCTCTTGCCCATTTCGTCATCACGGTCCGCCATGCTCTCCAACGCCTGCTGCTTATCATGCACCTCCTTGTACTTGGCCATATCGGCCTCGTTGGTGAAGTCATCGAAGTAACCAGCATCAGTCTCGGAGTCCAGCTCGGGTACGAAAGGCGCCTTAGTCGTTCGCAGCTGCTCCCAGTCAACCTCGGCGAAGTATTGGTGAGTAAAGATTTCCTTGATGTTGGAGAATCGCTTGGACCGAGAGTTGATGCAACTAAGCTGGGGTTAGAAACCTTTAAAAACAGTGGCGTTGTGGGTCACTTACGTCGTGATAAAGTTCCATGTGCGGTTGCTGAGGAAATAATTGGGATCCTCCCAAACAGGTCGCTTGAGCACCTCCCTCCAATGCTTCAAGTTTCTCCAAGTCTCATCAGGAGTAGATCCGGCGAAGGGTGGGAAACCGGTCAAGGCCTCGAAAAGCATGCATCCCAAACTCCAGTAGTCCACAGTGTAATCGTACTCGTCACCTCGGAGCACTTCAGGCGCCATGTAGTCAGGCGAGCCCACAATGGACTTGGCGTAGTTGGTGTCCTTTGCGCGCATCGTTTGGTATCCCTCTCGTCGCTCGGCGACACTTCGCTGATCCATTGGCTTGCCAAATGGCACTGAGGTCTCGGAAGCCTTCTCAAGGCGGATTCGCATGGACTCGATCTTCGCAGGAGCAAGGAAGCCGGCAGCCAGGCCGAAGTCGGTGAGCTTGACGTGACCTGTGGAGTCGACGAGGAAGTTCTCAGGCTTCAGATCTCTGTGGATGTAGCCGAGCTGATGGAGGGCATCAACAGAGCAGAACATCTCTGCGATGTAGAAGCGGGCATGGCGATTGCTCAAGACTCCAGTGTTGTTGAGCAGAGTGCGGAAATCGCCACCAGGCACGTACTCCATGGCAAGATAAATGCTCCTATCATCTTGGAAAGAGTAAAGCAGTCGAACAAGCCATTCACTCTTGGCGGTGGTGAGAATGTCACGCTCCGTCAAGACATGACGAACCTCATCCAACTTGAACAGCAACTTCTTGCTCATCACCTTCAAAGCGCACACCTCACGAGTATCCTTCTTCTGAGCCAAGAACACCTGGCCGTAGCCTCCCTGGCCAACCTGGGTAAGGATCTGGAAATCACCCTGGCGAAGCCTGACGCGCCTCTTTCGCAGATTGGCGCGCTCTCGGCCCGCGTACTTGGACCACATCTGCTTGTATGCTGCCTCATCGGTTTCGGGCGGGGGAGGAATCTCGGAGTTGAATGCCACCAATCGGTTGTGTCTGGAGCCAACGTAGGTCAACAGGTCGAAGTAGTAGTCGAGGAAGTCTATCGTGGGTTAGCAAGCATCACTAGAACCTATGGGAGAGGACATACAGAGCTGGGTGACATTGACCAATCTGCGAACGTTTGGGCGTTGCAGGATCTCGAGCTCCTCAGGAGTAAGCGGTTTTTGGGTGTTGAATTTGTTTCTGGGCGTCAATGGCTTCTCCTTGGTTTGGTATAGCTCGTGCCGAGAGATGGCAGCGTGACTTTGTTGGTACGGTGAATCGGTGCCTCCCAGACGCGTGATCGGAGGAGTGTTCTCCTGGCCGTTTGACTTCTTCAAAGGGCTGCCCGTGGATGCGACGCCCTTGTGCAGCACGCTATCTTCGACATTGGGGCTCGCCTCACTCAAGTTGCCCTTTCCTGGCGACTGCGGGGTATTGATGACGCTCAGCGGGCGCTCAAGCCTGGGTCTTTCGAGGACGGGGGTGTTCAGCTTGAGTGCGCTGTCGAATGCATCGGGAAGCTCGTTGGCGCCAGGAGGGACAGTCCGTTTGCTTGGGCTCCCTTGAGGGGTGCTGGCGGGGTTGATGAAGCTGTTTCTGGTGGGCGTCTCGGGCCTGGTAGAAGCATCCTTTGCTCCTCCAGGGAGGAAATTGGACATGAAGCCCGACATTGTGGCGGCGTTGACGATGCTCGTAAATGCGATTGGGGGAGGGCGGTTAAAGGGAGTAAATAAGAGTGATCAACCCGTAAGGAGGGGTCGGTTAAGAGAAGATGGGAGGGATGGTCGATACCGCTGCAAGGTACAGATAAAGTTCAGGACTCCGACTCGCGATAGAGGATGCTGGCAAGCGAGGAGTGTGTTGTTATCTTCTCCGCCGTGGGGTTGATGTTGGGTCGGAGTCCAGGGTGATGGATGGAGTCGGCCCAAGATCTGCCCAAGAGAGAGTGACCACTGCACAGTCGATCGCTGGGTGGACACCACAATGTTTTAGGGGGGCAGCGGGAACAAAGCAATAGTGTTATTGGGCGTTGCGGGGTCCTAAGTCAACAATGTTGCAGGGGCAACTATCGGGCCCCTGTTGATTGGACGCCTCACTAGGTGCGATAAGATAGACGATAAGGTTCCGTAGCTCCTTATCGGTCTTGGCGAAGACGGAAGCTTTCGACGTCAACGCCAACCCGTCTACTGCACATCATCAACCTTGTTTCACACGACAGAACCACAACGATGCCCAAGGAACGCAACTACAACCCGGTACAAGCCCAGCGCAAAGCTGATAAGGCCAAGGCGATCAAGAAGGGTACGTGGGGACCGATTGCGCGCGCATATAGTTATATCCAGACGGTCACTGACTTTTGCATCCAGGAAAGGCTTCAATACAATCACAACGAAACGAAAAGCTCGCGCGCCGCAATCCCGAACGAATCCAAAAGCAGATTGATGACTTGAAAGCAATTACAACAGGAGGCGGCAAACTCTCACGACATGAAGAGCAGGTTTTGGATGGACTCGAGAAGGAGCTACGCGCCGTGAAGAAGGCGCGTGAGGCACTCGGCGACAAGGCTCCTTCATTCGGCCGAGGCTACCACCGCGATGGCGATTCCTCAGGAGGCGTGCTAGGAAAGCGCAGACGAAATGACGATGAGTTGACGAGCGATGAGGACGTACCCGATGAAGTGAAGCGCATCCCGATGCCTCGCGACACGCCACCACCGATACCGAAGGAAGTGCTGGACAAGTGGTACGCGAAGAGACGCGCTCGCAGGCAAGCCGAGCAGGCCGAGAGAAACGAGAACGAAAAATCAGACGAGAAGGAAAAGAAGACGTCAACCCCAGCACCGGAAGCCAAGACCGTGTACGAGGCCAAACCTATGGTGCGCAACTTGCAAAAGGAGGCAGTGGCTGCATTTGTACCAACTGCGGTTCGGATGAAACTGGACAAGGGCAAGGGACAGGGCGGCTTGATGGAGCCCGAGGAGGCAGACAGACTGGAGCGAGAGGGCTACTTGAAAACGACTACCGCTACAGAGGAGACAGAGCCGTCTGGACCCAGGAAGGTCATGATGGAGGAGGTCGAAGACGATGATGCCTGAAGAGGGTGACTGACATATCAAACGCCAAGAGGGAAGTGATTGATCCGGAACTGCCAACAGCAAGTTCGGCCGCTTCACCGTTCACCGAACCTTTTCCCCATACGATGTATGCCGAGGAAGTTTATAGCCCACTCAGTAAAAGGATCAACAGTACCCCTTCCAATACACACTGCCTCGGGTCTCACGGCGGTCAAAAATCTCGGCTTGGTTCTACATTTATTTTCACCCCGGATTTGTTCGGCCTACCACGTCATTCTCACATCCGGCCACGGCACTCGTCGAAGTGCTTCTAATGGGTCTCAAGTGGATTCAAGGGCGCCCAAGGATAGGCGAAGTAAGAGGCTACCAAGAGGTGAGGGAGACTCTCTGGAAAGAAGTCGTCCTTTCTTGTGCATACAGGCTTGGAAATCACCATTTCAGCGGCGCAGATACCCCCTATCAATTGCAAGATTTCTTGCGCTTCCGGCTTTTGCATTACTATGAAACAGTTTCCCCGAAAAGTGATACCGCTCGGAGACAAGTCAACTACTGTGACTGGAAGTCGTCCGTATCTTTTGACAGTAGTGTCATCCATGGTAATGGATACTCGTTCCGACGGTCTACAGGGATGTAATACCGAAAGGATGTAATACGGCCGCTCTTCCTGTAGAGTCAAAAGGTAAAGCCCGAAGCATTGGCTAAACCGCCCCTGTGTCCTGACAAAGCCGTCAAGTCCGAATTAACGTCTGGTGTTTAAACTGTCTTCAGAGGCCTGGATATACGCTCTCAAACTCATCTTTTGCAACGTTCTGAAGCCCTGTACTCATGTTGTGAATGATATGGACTCCGCAAGCAAGTAAAGAATTTGACTCTGATGTTGCGGTGGTGTCAGATCGACCAAATACGTTGTCTCATGGAGGCTCTGCTTTTCAAAATAGCAACATATGGTTTAGTGTCATTGTTTGAACAAACTAGGCTTCCTATTGATTCTTCAAGTGACTTGAATAAGTGCTGCTTTGGGCCCCAATCCTGTACTTTTCTGGCTTTCGTAATGTCCTACTCAGAGGCTTAACTCTGACCGCACTGTTCAAAGACACCACTTGAGGTCTCAAACGCTGCACAATCTGGCCATGCGAAGGGAAGGTAGCAACGTGTGTCGATGTCATAGTAGGCGCTGCTATTGCTTTCTCTTGTAATCCTTAGCCTCCAAGAGTGAAATACAGATCCTGCATGAGACTGCAGTTGCTAATTTGCTTTGATATCTAGGCTGCTGAAACAGCGCCTCACAACTTGAAAGATAGCTCTTTCATTATTTACCGATCAATCTCATGTCTTGGTCATGGCTCTTGTTGTGGACGCATAGAATTTCACATCCCTCTGTTGTGTCCATCGAAGCGATGCTTTGCAAGGTGAGACGACCACAAAGCATTTGGCAGGTGATTCTTATTCTCCCGATTACACCATATCTTCGCGAGTAAAAAGTCGGCCAGAAAACCTTACGTTTTGTTTTTCCCGTTGCTGCCTTTAGCAGGTCTACCTTCACCCGTCGTCGAGATTGAAAACGGGAAAACCCGCCCTCCTCTCCTCTTCATCCCAAGAGAAGACCACCATCGGTTTCCCCCCAATATCATTTTCGTTCGTACTTCGTCTCCCGCAATACCCCGCCGCCATTCAGCGAGACTCCCACCGTCACGAGGCCCTACTACTCCTCCCATCTTGGGAGAGCTCTTCCTACGGCCCATAACCTCTCCCAACCACTTCGACAAAATGCATCCCGACATCCCCGTCGAGTGGGACGACAACATGGGTACCCTCATGTACGATATTCTCATCAAATACAATTTCGGTCAGTCCAATCTCTGGGTCAAAACTACGACCTCAAGCAGCCAAACAGGAACGGTCGACATGTTCACCTTCACCGGGCAACCGCGGAAGGTCTACCGAAACCTTGAGCGCGGATTCAAGTACTGCTTCCTCGGAGCACGTATGTTTCCTTCCGGTTGGCAAGACGAGTTTCGGTGCATCCTTCCCCTCGGCGACTTTTACGATGTCGATTACGTTATCCCAACTTTTGAGATAACCCGAAGCCCTAGCGACTCACACCCAACGCCGTATGCTAACGTCCCTGAGATCGGACCCTGGGACAACTGGAAGCAAGCCCGTCGCCTGGCGCTCAGAATCGATCACATCAAGGATGGCAAAGTTATCGGACAATACCAACACTCTCACGACCACACCTTCCCGTACACGAAGTGCGGTCTGGGTTCCGAGCATACCAACTTCCTTGCTGGAGCGTGGTCTCGCGTAATGGCTTGGATCGCGGCCTTGACGAACGTTAAGTGGGCCAATCGAAGTTGGTTCCGGCACTGGGCCATTCAACCCTACGATGTTATCGTCGAAGAAATCACGCCGTGCTTCGCGTCTCAGCAGATGGTCATCTCCCAGTCCGGTCCCAGAGAGATCCAAGAGCCGCCCAAGCGTATCCATGTGGAGAACAACATGAGAATGATGTACGAGCTGTACGCAAGAGAACATCCGGAGATGTCAATCGGCGCTTGGTCTCGGAAACTGCTACCTAGCGGCAGGGAGACTTGCGATGCCTGCCACATGGTAGGTAAATCAAACATGCCCTCCAGGATCAACTTGACTAATATTCCCAGGCCATGTCGAACCCCGCCGCCATGCATTGCCCACTAACCTGCTTGGATTGCTCTCCGCAACAGGTCAACCTTCCCAACAGCCCCAAGACAGTATGGGCTTGCGACTTCTGCGTGTCTGTCGGACGCGTGTGCACCTTCACCCCAGAACGGCACCTCGACCAGCATTTCGATGACTTCAAATCCCTCGGATATGCCAGAGTGCTTGGAGGACATCGACAGTTGTCCGACAGCGAGAAGCGAACTGCTAGACTACTGCTCAACGGAGCTTGCATACCAGAATATCGAAAGGAAGTCAACCCTGTGACTCCGGAACATGTGTACGACAAGGAGGACATTGATTACGATGGCGATACGGAAGAAGATGGGATGTACCGCGGATGGAGATGAGAAAACCATGCCAAAAAGGCCATGATCGTGTGTATAGACTCGTGGAGGTTTGGTGAGAAGCGTGGCCTTTGTCGGATTCCGGGTCAATTGCTGGGATAGATATCAGAAAGATCACTGAAACCCCCTTACTTGATGTCGATGTGCCCCAGAGGCACTTTCCGCCTGTCCACGCCTTCCATTTTACATTTAAATAAGTAGGTCAGGCGCCACGCGGAGCAGACGGATATGGTGGTAACACCCTTGGTAGGCTACCTTCCCTGTGTTGTGAATATTTAGAAAGGAAGTCTGGCCTGCCTTCGCGTCTCTGAAGACCTCGTCAAGAACTTGCCTGTCACATCAACAAGAAATACGACATCCAACATTCGCTTGAATCATATCAATTAATACCATCCTCAGTTTGACAAAAATGGACCACCGTATTGTCCAGGATCCTCGAATCGAACAGCCCTTTGCTGTCAGCCTCAAGCGTCAAGTCGATTTCCCAAACGGCTTCTCCCTTCCCAAGTTCACAAGAGCTTGTGTCTATTTCAGCCGGTTGGCGGGCCGCAACCCCAACGACCTGATACCCATCCACCCAGTCATCCAGCGCCGGTTCAGCATCGATCTAAACGACGTCATTGCGCAGCCCGTGGTCTATGTCCCGGCTGATGCTCTCGAGATCGGTGTCCGCTTCCGACGCAGCTTCCACCCCGGCATAAGGGAGTTCGATCAGATGCGTGACAAGGACGATTATGTCAGACTCTACGTGTTCAAGTTGAACCATGGTGCAGATACTCAATATGGGCCTGCAGAGGCTTTTGCAGACTTTTATCCTGACGGACCTCCTATAAGACTTTGGGTTCGGAAGGACGCTGGTGAATACATGTTGCCGAAGTTCTAGTGCCATTCCGGTTTTATCGACTATGGCGTCAGGGTCCAGAATGTTTGGTGGTGGTAGCTCTTCATTTGCCGAGGCCGACGCTTCGTTGAATAACGCATGACAGGTTCGGGGATCAAGATCAACCGTCATTTGGAAAATTCTGATCTGACTGTGAACAGAGGGGGCAATATCACGAGCATATTGCCATTGGCATGTAGACAACACCATAAGGTCCGAGCTTTGCCAGCGAGTGTGTATGGACAAGCGGGAGCCGATTTCCAAAGAAGACAGACTAAAATGGTATAGAATAATGGCCAGCGAGATAGAAAATGCAATTGGAGTATCAGCCAGTATAAACAAAGGAGCCGCCCAGTCCACCAACGCCAGATCATGAGTCTCGACCGTCTATAATATTACAAGCAGCACATCATTCTGAGTTGTCCGAACCCTCATCACCCTTGTTTCCTGTAATCTTATCCCAGACTTTATCAAACTTGTCTGTGAGCCAGTCCCAGAATCCCTTCATGGCTTCTTTACCCTTTTCGATGGCGTCCTCGTCTGCGCCGTTGCTCTCCTCCGCGGCGTCTGTCGGTGACGGCTGAGGAGGGTCAATCTGGATGGTCTTGACAGACTCGACTGCTGGCGTGGATGACTGAGCCGCCTGTGATACGCTCATCGGTGTGGCAACAGAGGCGGGCGCCTGCGAGGTGGTGTATGCGGGGACGGGGTCTTGTGGCTCCGCAGGAGTGTCCTCGGACTTGTGGGTGCCCAACGGTGACAGCGGGAGGCGCAAGGTTCCATTGTTGGGCTTCGGGACAAGACCAACGGAGTCGCAAAGTATATTGTAGACGTTGATGTTTTCTGTCTCTGTCAGTTCACGTTCTAAAGACTGGATAAGGGGTTAGCTTACGGAAGTTGTCGATCTGGCTGTTGGGCGGATGAGGGAACGCAGGGCCGCGAGCGATGAAAATGGCGCGCATCAGCGGGTGTTCGTGGTCATATCCGTGCAGTCCGCGAGGGTTGTAGACCGAGCCGTCCTTCAAAGCCTTGGCGACGTCCATCTCCTCCTTGGTCACAATTGCCCAGCCGGTCTTGGGGACGATCCACAGCGGCGCAATGCGCTTGTTGTTGGAGAAGTGATAGCGCTCGGGCATGTTGACGTCGCGGAGGTAGACGTCAAAGTTGGGATTGGTCTTGGCCTTCTCAGCCAGGCCATCGTACAGTCCCTGGAGGTCGTCGGGGTTCTTCGGCCTGAGACCATACAGAGGCCAGCCATCGGTGTGCGCGATCTTGGAGGTATCGACGAGATCTTCGAGCTGCATGAGGCGGGTAGTATCGGTGGTGGCCATGCCATGATCGGAAACGACAATAACGTTGACGATGCCGGTGAGGTTGCGCTGCTCAAGCCCCTGGAATAGCTGGTCCATCATGGTATCGGCATCCTGGATGGTGGAGCGGATCTCCGTGCTATTGGGGCCGTATCTATGGCCATCCGCATCGACATTGGGAACGTAGGCCGCAATGAGCTGCGGTCGCATGTCCTCCACCTTGGCCGTCTCATCCTCCATACCGGGCTTGTCGAGGAACTCCAGGATTTTACTGACCTTGTTCTCGAGGGGCTCGTTGCCGTTGAACTTGTCCATAAAAGTAGGCTCAACGCCCAGGATGTGCGCCTCACTGCCAGGCCACATGTGAACGGCAGAGCGGATACCCTGGTTCTCGGCAGTGACCCAGAACGGTTCGCCGTCCCACCACTTGGCATCGAGGCTGCGCGCCGGATCGGTATAATAGAATTCGGCGAGCATTTCGGGATCCCAGAAGGTGTTGCCGACAACTCCGTGGCTTTCGGGGTAGAGGCCGGTCGCAAGGGTGTAGTGGTTCGGGAATGTGACGGAGGGGAACGACGGGTTCATGTATTTTGGCGAGACACCCTCCTTGACGAAGGCATTCAATCTCGGAGTGAGCCCGCGCTGCAGGAAGTCGGCGCGGAAGCCGTCCAGACTGATGATAATCGTCGTCGGCGCAAAGAGCGCGGTTCCGTTGCTGACGAACTCGGCCTGCCGCGCTGAATTCCTGTTCATCGACAGCTTCCACGCCACAAGCACCAGTATCGCGAAGCCGACCGAGATCATGCCGTAGATGAACAGCGACCTGCGCCAGCTCCTCCTCTTCTCGGTCTTTGTCTTCTCGTTCATCTTCAATCGTTGCCGGTCGATCTCATCGCTGTCGTCTCGTTCACTGCTCTCGCCGGTAGAGCTCCCTTCCTTCATGGCCCCCTCTTCCATCTCGTACATCAGCTCGCCGTCTTCGCCGTACGATGCCTTTTCCATCAACCTTTGCTTCTTCTGCTCCCGCCTCGTCCGCCTCTGCTGCCTCTTGTCCTTCTCGCTCAATAAGTCCTCCGAGGACCCGTTGCTGGACCCCGGCCGAGCGCCATCGGCGTCGGCACGTCCGAACATCCTCAAAGGGTTCGGAACAGCGAGCCCCGACCCTCGGCGATGCAGGTCCTGCTTCTTCTTGCGCGTATCGGTGACGAGCTTGTCGACCTCGTCCTCCTCCATGAACACGATGCTGTCGGCGGCGCGCAGCTCGCGGCTGTTGCGGGCGCGCTGCTGCAGCTGGTCATCGTCGCTGTCGCTCTCCTGATCGCTCCGGTTGCTGTGCAGGGATGAGGCGTCGTCGTCGTAGTTCCCAGGGGCGAGGAGGCTCGCTGTGTCGCGGTCCCCGCGGGACCTTGCGTTGAGGCCTCGCATCGGTGTCGGGTGGCGGGACGCAGTCGCGGTGGCTGCGGATGCCGGTTGGGAAAGGGGGCTTTCGTTCGGCTTTCCTAGATCATGAACGAGACCGTCATGAGATGTGTGCAGAACCGGAGACCTTTTTTTTCGAGTTGGATTGTGTTTCTCTTACAACAGAAGGTGCCCCTGTAAATGGACCTGGATGGCTCGCGGTGATTAGGATGCTCCATTCCGCCGCGTTGGCGCAGGGTCCTCAAGTGTCATTGGTTCCAATAAAGTTGCCCCGCTTTCCGGGCTGACCTGTTTGGGAAAGTTGCTAAAGGGGGGTCCACATCGGCCCCGTTACGTTCGCTCGGTCTCCGGTCCTGTCATTCGCGTAGCTCCCGTTCCCTGTCGGCAGCTCGGGCATTGGTGTGTTCATCCCGAGTGCGACGACGACATGGCACCGATGGCGGAAACTTGGAATGCCATACTCAAAGCGACGTTCAGATTGAGATGTGTGCTAGTTGAAGCCGTGAATAGCGCTTGCGCTCCCGCATCACGGACTCGACCCGGTCCTGACCGCAGAGAGGAACGGCGCTAGACCTCACATGCATCAATAAATGCTTTGCAGCCTCCAATGACAAGCAAGTGATCTGTCCGCGAGCTGAGGCACCCCTGCTCGGTAACGACGGCATCCATGGTGATAGTGGCGTTCCGCATTGCATTCCTCCCATCGGACTGTCTGTCTGAGAATGATACAGCACGAAAATATCATGAGAGTCAATAATGGTAGGCTCTTTGGATGATGTCGAGGATACAGGGTCGAGGGTGCCTGTCTCCTGTTTTATCAAAATTCAGCCGCCTCTCCAGTGGCATTGTACCATTCTGCTCCCGAGATCTAGACCGCCGAGTTGGTGGCCGAAATTCGTAGGACGACCAGGATCAACCCCAAGCAGGAAAGAGCTTGTTTCCTTTTCGTGCCACGAGCTGAGGCTTTCATGTGTATCACGGGACCTAAGTATGTCGCTGATTGGTAGATTCGAGGAGAATAAGCAATATTCGCTACACTCACCCTTCTCCCCTGTCTCACGCACCCCTCCTTACGGTTCCCCTGCCCTGCGAAAGAATCATGGGAAGGTCGGGTCTGCAGTCTGGCCTGGTCAGGGTCTTTGAGCGCCGCTCCCTCTCGTTGGGATTGCGCTTCTTTAGCTAGTGCCCCCCGAGGCTCATGAACAAGGTGCCATCACCGCCGAACTTCCCGTCGTAGCCTGTTTGGAGACCTGTAGCTTGGAGTCCTTCAAGATGCGATTTTCTTGATCAAGATACGATTTAGAGTCTTTCGCTCATCGTCAAAGATTGCTTGTTCTCTTAGTTCCCGCTTCCGAAACACCAAGCTTTTGCGCCAAGCCTCGCCGGCATGCAGCGGCGCCATGCACAAGAGGCCCTCTTTGAACACGGCTGTCGTGTTTCGTACGCTTTCTTGGGACCGCGTCGATGGGAGCCCCACGACGGTTTCCAGCCCAAGTACGATCTGGAATCCTCATGATGAAGTGATTCGGCGCTTTTCCGACCCAGCCAAGGACGGTGATGTCCGAGCTAGTGGGGCGAAGTACGAGTGAGTGACCCTGAGCGTAGTTCTATTTACATAGACGCTCCAAAATGTGTTGGTACACATATTGCAGAGGCAGCAACAGGTTTTTCCAGAGTTCTTGCCAGGAAACCAGCATCCGTCGACGAAGCGCCAAATTCAGCACGTACAACAGACTACTGATGATTGTTATAGAAAGGCTGAAGCATCATACACGGCGGCTGTCCTGTCACTCCAGAAGCTCCTCGAGGACGAAGGCGGTATCGCAGCCACAGGCCAAGATGGGAAACAGGAGTTGTCTATGGTTGCCAAGCAGCTTCAACAAGCAAAGGAGGGTACTCTGGATAAGAAGAAAATGTCCAGATTCGTCAAATCGCTGGATCACTACCAAGGTGTCTTTGACATCCTCTCCCAAGCCGACTTCTCGGGCTTGCCCTTGATATGGGGCGGCATAAAGCTCGTCTTGCTTGTAATAGTACCGTATCAGTCATTCAGAGATAATTGCTAACATGCCGCAGATGTCCACAACCAGTTCCGATACTCTTTCCAAGGTTTTCGAGGTCATTATCGACATTGGTCGAAGCTTAGAACGGATCAGGGGGTATGCGATGCTCTACGCGACCCCACGGATAACAGAGTTTACTGTCGAGCTCTACGAAGCAGTCACAGAGTTCCTGGAGAAGGTCATCACCGATTTCAAAAAGAGCCCCTTCAGTAAGTAGAAAGAACAATGAATTCGAGACAACGGCTAACGTATGAATAGGAAGAGCGATGGTCGACCTTCTGCAGCCTTTTGAGGTGCGGTATGGCGATCTTTTGACGAAGATGAGAAAGGTGCAGCAAGAGGTCAAAGACGACGCGGATCTTTGCATGCATGTCAGACATATGCATGTGTGGTCAAGTCATTCGATGGCTCAGTACCGAAGGCATCTTCCGATGCAAAGACTTCAGATGTACCAAGGCTTTAAAGGTTTGCCAGTCAAATTTTCTCATTTACACACATAGGCTAATAGCAGGAAGCCATGGCCGAGGACCCGAGCGCCGCGATCTTCGAAGCAATCAAGAAGAACCTTTTCCGGGGATTCGAACTTGAGGCCGGATACCACCAGGAGCTAGAGTCCACATACAAGACAACAACTTCGAAAGCATGGATAGAGTGGTTCAAGTTGGAGCAGAAATATGTTCCATCTGGCTACTCCCACGAGACCAAGATCATCCAGGCTGAGTGCGATGCCCCAGATCCCCAGCATGCCTTGATTTGGAAGAAGCAGCAGCGCACGTTCGCCTCACATGTCCCCTCCGCATATCTCATATGGACCCGCGGCATGACCGCGCAGTCAGCTATAGCCTCCCTCGTTCACCAGATACTCTTCCAGAAAACGGAGGTGATGGCCCAGGCTGGCCTGGACTTGGACCAGTTTAAAGAAGCCAACAACTCCCCACGTGCCCTCTGGAAGTTCTTCACACACCTAGTGACAACCCTGGGTGGGTGCATGGTGTATATCACCATCGGATCGGTCGGCAAACACGAAGCTGCCATCGTGAAGAAGTTTGTTGCGATGGCCAAGACTTGGGACGGGCCGGCCATCAACGTCACGTTGATCCATCCTTTCAGCGACGACTTTGCAAAGACAGAGGATGTTATCAATCTGGACGACAAGTATGATGTACATCCGTCTCTTACGACGACTGATGCCATGCATCATGTCCTGGTCTTGGAGCTCAACGAGAACAAAAAGGTGTCTGAAACCATTCAAAGCCTGCTTTGGGAGACTGTTTGGAGAGAAGTCCGCTATGCCGTGATTGGCATTGCTTTTAACCAAGTGGCGGAGCATATCCAGATCGCGGCCAAGAAAGTCGCAGACGTAGCGAGAGAAAACGGCGCCACAAGCAACGAGCAAGATAACTCTCAAGAACGGCAGGACAGAGGGGCGAAGGAAATATTCACTAACACTGACACAAAACACTGGATTGCTGCTGTATCAACGTGGACGGGAAACAAGTGGTCTATGGATGCTCTTCGGGAGCAAATCCAAAGGCACATCGATATTGTCGACATACATCTGCCGACAGACGTCAAGGCGGGCTTGAAGGAGAAGCTGGATTTGCTCCTGTTCGATGATGAGACGGAGCTTGAGCCGCGGCCGCTTACAGAAAGTCAAAGGATGTCGATATGGGATGAACTGCAAAACGCTATTAGGCCTGGTACCCAGGTCATGTTTTGCAGCCAGATCGAGGAATTACTGTCCGCAGTCCTGGAGGATTATCGGATGGAGGGTCCCGAGAAAGAGGGCGAGGCCAAGACCCTGTTTGTGTATCTCGCCAAGACGTATTTTGCGAAGAGCGGTCGATGGAAGAACACCTTCTCAGAGGATAAGAATCTGGTAGCGGACGGGATTACAAAGGCGATCGAAATTGGGTTCCAGCATCTTGTCGAGGCTTTTGCTTCAGGATGATCCTGAGATGAGGGGAAATACCGGATGTAATCAAGCGATGAGGTTATAATCATGCTGCAAAGAAAGTTTCTCGAAGAGTCTTCGCAAGACTTGACACAGGAGGAAAGAAACACCTGATGACCTGAAGATATTGGCGACAAGAGTGTCGAGGACAGACCTTAGAAAGCAATCGGCTATGTGTGACTAGTAATGAGTTTGGCCAACGCGAAGCTGGTTCCCTTTTGAGCATCACCCCGGTCACACTCTCAGTTCTATTGGCCCGAAGCACACTCAAAATGAGGCTGCAACAAGCCACAACTATGCAATCAACGGGGGGATATGCGTTCTTTTTTTCTCATCTCCTCTGGCTTGCTGCACCTCGTGGGACAGGTCTCCGATTTCGCGCAGTCGTATTGGTGGTGGTGAAGTGTGGGATCGCAGCTCGACTGCAGGGTGTGGTTCTAGGATACCCCAGCTCCCGAGCTGCTGCCACAGTGGGGTACACGCCCCCTAACCCCGCCGTGGGAGGTCCCCTGGCTCTTACAAAGCCCGCTAGAGAGCCCGCGATCTGCCATCCTTGAACTACTGCCAGGTTGACTTCACTTCAGCTTTACTGCATACGCCTTGTCTACATTGAAAGCGGTTTGGTTTTTGCGACTCTGAGTTCGCATCTTCAGGAAATTCTCATCAGGTCTGAGAGTCGGTTGTCCTAGCTGAAACGCAGCCACCGAAGCGTACCTGCAACCTCACCTTTACCCCACGGCCATAAACCTCTCACCAAACCGTCTCACGACCGACCCTCATCTACAGCCTCAAGCATTCTCAACATGGCCGACCTCGTCACGACCCAGGCCAGCTCCGAGAAGAACGTACAGTTCGGCTCCGCGACCCCGGCACAGCGTGACGCCGCATGGCGCCTCAATGGCGTCTCATGGGCCCCGCCCATGTCCCTCGAGGCGTACATCACCCGTGAGACCGCGCTCTCCAAGACGAAGCTCTCGGAAAACTGCACCTACTATGTCCTCTTCGACCCCGCCGACCCGCAGCACATCATCTCCTCCTGCGAAGCAACCGCCAAGACTCTCTTCGTCCGCGACGCCTCCGGAGCCTTCCGCGAGGAGAAGGCCTACGCTATCGCTTCCGTGTACACGAACCCGTCTCACCGAGGCCACGGCATGGCTACGCTTCTCCTGAGCAAGCTCAAGGAAGCTATGGATACCGACTCCAAGGTGAGCGTCCTCTACAGCGACATCGGAACGGTGTACTACGCGCAGCTGGGCTGGACGGTCTATCCCTCGCTCCAGGTGTCGTTGATCCCAGATGATGCGTCGGCGTTGCAGCCCACGCCGCCAGAGGGCGTGCGATATCTCGCCGCGGACGAGGTCCCCGCCTTCTGCGACAAGGACGTCGCCCTGCTCAGGAAGAAGTTTGAGAATCTGCCCGCGGACGGCAAGCCTCACATCGCGTTTGCGCCGTCGGCGGCGCAGATCACCTGGCACTTCACCAGGGACGGCTTCATGGCGAAGGAGCTCGCCAAGCGGGAGGTGGTCAACCGCGGGGCCGTCACGGCGGCTGGCAAGGCGTGGGTCTACTGGGACCACGACTTCCGCGAGAAGAAGCTCAAGGTGCTACGCGTTGCGGGAGACCCTCAGGCTGATGTGACTGCGCTGCTGCATGCCGCGGTGCTGGAAGCCTCGAATTGGGGGCTGGCCAAGGTGCTGGTATGGAACCCGGACGACGGTGTCGCGGCGTCGGCGAAGAAGGTGAGTGATCGTACTGATGGCGCTGTGAGGGTTGTATTCGATGAGAGGTTGGACGGGAGCATCCCTAGCTTGCGGTGGAAGGGCGAAGGGGAGGCTGTATGGGAGGATAATGAGTACTATGCATGGTGCTAGACTGGGCATTTAGACAATGATCATGAATGAATAAGGATGATTCTCCGCCCTTCCATAAGAGCCAAATGAGACTGACCACACACGATCAAGGAAGCAAAATAACCCTGCATAGCGGATTTGTATTGAACTGATTGTTCTCAGTTCGTTATCATGCAGCAGAGCAAGTTCCGATTAATGCACCTACCCGCTATTCACCCTGTTTGCTGGCCCAACGGTCGCCCGGCTCTCGCTCTCTCAGTCCCTACCTCTCTTTCATTTCTCATTCACCTTGACTTCACTACCTAGCTTCAGGTTTTTCTTGCTCAATTACGACATTTTCTCACCCTGAACCCACAAACAAAATCCTCCATCCTCATCACCCAAACTGCGGACTTGCCTTTTTGCACATATCGGATGGATTCTCTTCCTTCGCCATACAGCTACGACCACTCATTCTACCATGCCGGCACAAAATCAAGGCGCCGGAAGGTTTGTTCGCAAGGTCTTCGCTGTCGAGACCAAAAAAGAGTGGACTAGAGAGGACGCACGCAACAGCAAGAAGGTTGCTCCTTGGACGAAACCGCTCCGCGAGGGTACTCCAGCACTCTTCGACACTGACTACTTCAGCACCGAAGACTTCGAGTCACGACCGAGCTTCGTGGCCATCCGACCCCAAAGGTTCGTGAAAGGTCGGTTTGAGGATCTTTTCGAACAAGACGAAGGATGGGTTCACGTTCCGCATGACTTGCTTCGCGTCGGAGTGCGCATAATTCGAGACACTGGCCCCAAGAACGCGTGGAAGGCGACCAGTCTTGCAATTTGCGATACTTTCCATCTCGTCGCAGAGCTCCCAGAATTCATCGAGCTTCGACGCGTCGAATTTGACTCAGAAAAAGGCCTCGAACCTGCCAACGAAGCGTATCCCATTCCCTCCAAATGTGTCGACTACGGGATCCCGGAAATGGATGAACTCGAAACGATCAACACCGAACCAGCGCTGAAGAGAATGGCATTAGACCAAGGAGACCCACACGACCTGAAGCTTTTCAGTGACTTCTACAAGGCTATCAAGGAAGACAACAGCAATCTGAGAAGCCTGCAGGCCAATTTTGCGCTTCTCCAGTACATGTCTAAGAGGTCTGACGAGTTGGTTTCTGCACTAGAGAACGGTAAGCAATGCTTCAAATGGATTTCAAAACTGTCCTATTGACAGCTTTCACAGGTTTCCGGAATGCTGGAACACTGAACCTCTTTAAAAACAACTTCCCGACTCCCGAACAGCTGTGGAATAACGATGCGAGCAAGCGCTTCACCGAGGGAAGATCTCTTCAGGATAGTGGGTGTGTCGACGACAAGATCGTAATCTATTCCCTAGTCTTCACTTGGGAGGAGAACGGCGAGGATTATTGGGACTGGTATTGGGGACGTTCGTTGTCCGCTGTCTTCCGTCTCGTCGCTCATCGGACAATCATCGAGGGTGGCAAGAAGATCAGAACGTCTTTCAGGCTCTACGAGAGAGCGAGAGATATCGTTCGCAACAAGAAGGGGAAGTGGGCGTGGATCCCAGTCATCATTCTACCGAAGGATGACGTGCAGCTGAAAAATCGTAACAGTGCAATGAAGTGTCTTGAGGAGACTATGATCACCATGTCAAACTCATACAACGACGGCTTCCTTCAATGGTCGCTTGACACGCACTCTGCGTACTGGGATGTGGGTCTCGCAAGGCGTCTCACCGCGATTGCAGCCGAGGTCTACGCCGCGAACCCAGGTATCGATGCCCCCTTGGTGCGCGGTTGCAATGTGGCAAGCCCCTTTATGGAAATCGCATCTTTTGATTTTTCCTTGTGGGTGAGGACCATAGTGTACAAGAAGGACAGCACGCCTGACAAGTACATCTACACTGGCAGGGCGCGTCGACTCACCCTGATGACCAAAGGCCAGAGAAAGATAACTTTCATCGCAAGTCGGACGGCACCAACCAAACTTCCAGAAAAGTTCGAAGTGAGTTGGTTGGTGCAACACATGAAAGGCGTAAAAATTATTATCCCTTACTTCGAAATCAAGATCAATCCGGAAGAAGAGCACGAACGACCGATCATCCGCGTACCGGAATATTCCTTTTGCGAAGGCTACTCCCAAGCAAATCGGATTGCCCTGCGTTTCGAGTACGTCCACGATGGCGGTCATTACCGTTCCATGTATTTCCACGTCCGATCCCCGAGGTACAAGTGGAAGAAGGCCACGGAGAAGGAGGTCACGGAGAAGAAGGCCACGAAGAAGAAGGCCACGAAGAAGAAGGCCACGAAGAAGAAGGCCACGAAGATGGTCACGAAGAAGGTCACGAAGAAGGTCACGAAGAAGGTCACGAAGAAGGTCACGAAGAAGAAGCGCGAGAGTGCGGGCGATTTAATAGCCAAAGACGGGTACTTCTTCAAAGACCATGGCGAGAAGTTGTTAGGCCAGTGGGCTTACAGCATGAGCTTCCTGCACACTTTCCTGAAAACGCCGCTACAAGCACAAGACGGATCCGACACGTGGCCATTGAAGCAATATAGTGCGAAAATCAAGTGCATCGAGCCGGCGTTCTTGTTCCAGGCAATTGTCGTGACCGACATGGCCGAAGGAGCTCCCCAACCCGTCCCCCGTATCCGCATCGACTTCGAGAAATCGTACATATATCTCTACGAGAAGTTTAACGAAAAGATCCCTACGATGGCTATTGGAGGTTACAAGGCACAGATGCTCTTCAGTAGCAGGCAGTCTTGCGACACGTGTTATATGGTGAGTCGCAAATGCATGCAACGTAGCATCGTGCTAACTTGATTTTCCAGAGCAGACAGTACGAAGAATTCATCAACGTGCGCGGTGGAGACTCGTGCAAACCCGAGAAGAAACTCCTTTCCTGCGGCATCGAAGTGTACGTCTGCCAATGCTGCGAACGTCATGGGCGCGTCTGCACTTTCACACCGTCGGAGGACCTGGAATCTGCATACAATAAAGACCCTCAGAGCTTACGCGATCTGTGTTACTGCAGGGGCGAGTTCAAATACGAGCGTATCTTTGAGCCCTTATCGACTGCTGCTAAGTACGTTTTTGACGCGGAGAACGAGGGCGAGACTCAGGGAGAGACTTGGCCAAGACCGGATACAAGGAGGAGGATGAGGGAGAACAAAACGGCAAAGATGAGGACGAAGAGGAGGGTGAGGATGAGGACGAAGATGGGGGAGAGCGTGAGGTTGAAGGCGAGGCCCGAGAGGGTGAGGGTGATGGCGAGGATGAGAGTGATGGCGAGGCCTGAGAGAGTGAGAGTGCGGAAGAAGGCGAGGTCTGGGAAGGTGATGGTGAGGAAGCCTGGTATGCCTGCCGCAGCTGCCGCTTGAAAGGGACGGTGTCAAGCCTTGACACCAGGCCAGAGTTGCTGTCTCTGTTCTACCTTGTCTTCCTTTGCTTACGTTTGCACCACATTACCACTTTACTGTCTTGTCAAAACAAAAATCCCAATGGAAAGAATCAAAGAGAAAGGCACCTGTCTCGGTTACCCACACCTGGGATAGTCCAAACTCGACTCCGTGAAACCCTTTTACTACTCGAGTATGATAGATTGCATTATTGCGACAATTTGTTCTGTTGTCTTGCTGACCAGACTCCGAGACGTCGATACCAAGAAGAATAGCGTTCTGCCAGAGCAGAGTGGCGGAAATGAAGTTTTCCGCAGCGTAGCTCCTGACGCGCAGCGACGTAGAAGCAGCGGGGTGAAGGAGTTACTATTGTAAATCGCAGCAAAGGTCGGACGCCAAATCAACACAAGGAATCTCTACACGGATTGGTCGACCCGTTCAGGCCCTTCGCGGATTAGTCGGCTGAGTGGTACTGATGTGGGGTTATTCTGAGAGGGCAGGACCTTTAGAGGGCAGGCGTGCGGGATACGCTCCGGGAGTTTCGCTGGACGCTAAAGCCATTGCCTACAATATCTGGTATCTAAGACATATACACAGAAGACTAGAACGTAGTTTGGTCGAGATCAGTATGATTTCTGAATGTGCCTCTTCAAAGGCAGACCATTCGTATTCTCTTGATCTCTCCCTGGCTTGGTGATTGATTCTAACAGAGAGGAGCTGAGTAAGTTGGAGAGGTTTCCGGAGAAAGGAATCCGAAAGATTCTCAGATCCCTCATACGGATACAGGTTATGCGAAGCCGACGAGGTGGGAGCGAGGCCCTGGAGTTACATATATGATCTTCTTAGATAGACGCGTGCGCGGAAAATCGATATCAGGGGGGCCGAAGATTGGTCGCAGTCTTGAGGTCTTTTTCTTGTTAGCTGGCGAGAACCTGAGCCAACGTGATGTTATTCCGCACGAAAAATGGGCCTCAGAGGGCAAGAGGGCAGCTGATGGAAGGGCTAGCGTCGAAGGTCTGGCGAAACTCAAGAGGAAGGAGCTGCTTGGGGTGGATTCCTGCTTTGGGTGAATTCCTGGTTGGGTGAATTTCTGATTCGCAGAGCCCCCCCCTTCCCCTTCCTCCGGAGAAAAGGAAAAAAAAACCCTCGTTCGCTCCCAAATCTATCGCGATTCACATCGTGAGTCTACTGTCCGGCTCAACCTTCACCAGCGGCCATGGCTCCGAAACCGAAGCCACAGCCGAAGGTCAACTGGAACTCAGGTAAGCCATTTGCGTGAAAGGCCTTCTCTTGCGGTTCGTTCTTGGTGATTTTTAGCTGCTGACAGACTTTTAGTCCGCGCCGAGACGGAACCATGGGAGAGCCTGACTTTGGAGCAGCAGGAACGAAAGCGTCAGTCTATCCATTGCCTGAGTTCGGGTGTTAAATTTACTAACTTGTGTCCTAGTTGACGAATGGGGTTCGTGGTATTCCATGCGTTGGCCGTTTGTGTTTACTAACAAAAGGTATTGCAGAGGCGACAGCTAAGCAAGCTTTCATCAATCCCGACATAAGAAGAAAGAATGAGGCCGACAAGAAAGCTAAAGCGGAGGATACAGCGTGAGTAACGCTCGAAGTACTGTGGATAGCTCCATTGACATTGAGTAGCCACGACAAGCCCGAGCCTTCCGAGGAGGAGCTCAACAGGAAGCTGGTCGTAAGTCTCGAGTTGCGCCTCTTATCGTCATCTATGGAACAAGCCCCTCATTTGTTATTACCGGACATGGCGCGCCCGAGAGCTTACGAGCTCATTGTTTCTGAAGATCAATCGCGCTTGCCTGGTTGCCCCAAGTGGGAAGACCAATGTCCTGAAAGGGGTTCTTGAGCCAGTCGTCGTGGACGCAGCAAAATCTTTGCCCCTGCCAGCAATTGTGTTACACTTGCGTTCAACCACATACAGATCTACCATCTGACCATTTTGCCGTCACGGACATAACACTAATAGATAGAAATAGGATTACCACTCCAAAATGACACAAAAGATCGCACAGTTCGTTGAAGAAAGACGACACGCAAAAGGTCCTGACCGAACCAAGCCGAGAGCACGAGTCAAGAATGGACTTAAGTCGGGGCGCAAGCCGGGCAAACCCCTCAACGGACATGAAGGGCCATTGTTGTCAGAGGCCGAGCACGAACTAGCCATGGCGGCTCGAAAGGCCCCGGACCAGGGCCGGAAGGAACGCTGCAAGCGGGAAAAGCGAAGGGCTCGTGAAAGGAAGAAGCTGGTTAGTTCCGGTGCTCCAATGCCGGTTCCTGCCCCGGCACCTAGACGAAAAACTGCTCCGACGGTACAGACTACAACGGCTGCAGCTGTGCCGAAACCATCCATGCCGGTAGCCTCGACAGCTCTTCCGGTGGTACAAGCAGCAGCGCCTTCTCAGCGGCCCTCCGTCTCGGGACAGAAATCTAAGAGTACAGTAGCAAGAACAGCTATGGGTGAGCCAGCTAAAGCCACGACAGCTACAGCTGTAGCTAGGAGGATTGTTGGGAAAGCAGCGCCTCCTCAGAGGCTATCGTCCTTAAGACTAAAGCTTGGAGGGCAAACAGCGAAGGCAGCTGCAGCTGTGCCGAAGCCACCTATGCCGGTAGCTTCACAAGCTCTTTCGGTGGTACGAGCAGCAGCGCCTTCTCAGCAACCCTCGGTCTCAGGACAGAAGCCCAAAAGCATGGTAGAAAGAGCAGTTAAGGCCGAGCCAGCCTTACCCAGGAGGATAATTCGGCAGGCAGCGCCTCAGGGACTTTCGTCTTTGAGGGCCAAGCTTGGAGGGCAAGCAATGAAACCAGCTGCAGCTGTGCCTACAGCAAAGACACCAGCGCAACCTAGGGCTTTGCAGCCTTTGAAGAGGAAACTCGACGGCGAAGCCAAAGAAACCGCAACGTTGAGGCCGTCAAAGAAGGGGAAGGTGGGCGGAGACATCCCGGGACCTAGTCAGTAGAGGGTAGCTTAATTGATAACTCCGTGAGCCAGAACAACTCCGCCTCAGGATTTCCTGCATAATAGAGATTATTAGCAAGATTTCTAGTGACGCAGAATGATTCGCTGGGAATACACAATATCAAAACTACCCGTCACCACAGCTAACCTTGGGGGAGGTGGTTGCAGGCAGGTATGTTCACCTGGTCGGCGGGTGTGGTCGAAAAAGATCACGTGGTGTAATCGGAACGGTCTCGATGTGGGGCCGTCCCCGACGTCACTCATTGAGGTCGACTGTCACTCCAGGCCATACTGCGTGAACTTGCGTATTATTTCGGTTCCTTAACATACATACCATGAAAACACCATGTAAATCCTAGTCACAAACTGCAATGATGCCTGCAACACCAGCCCCGGATACACAAGAAGAATGAAGTTGCGCAGATTTTGTTTGGTATTCAAGATCACGTGGCTGCAGCAGATGCCTCACATTCTCATCTTATCTTAGAAAGGTATTACCCCTCACTCGTTGCATTGTCCCACGACGGCTTGGACTCGAAGAAAGCGGTCAGCTTCAAGTAGACGCCAACAATCTGGGCGATCCCACAACCCGCTTCGGGAATTCGCCTCCCATCGAATTGTTATTTGGTTTCATGAGATTGGGACAGAGTAGGAAAAAATAGTCCTGGAGGTCCGGCGCCATGGCAACGTGCATCATGCAATGCTACTGCCCCTCTAAAAGGGAAAAATTCATGTCCCCTGGTCGGGCGGCGCAGGCGCTTAATGTGCTGCACGTCACCCTGGCCTGGATCTCTGTTCTGCTTGCTTGCTTCTTGCCACCCCCCGGTCTGCCCTCCTCGCGAGTGAAAGAGCATCGACCAGATTTTTTTTTTCTGCTGTCCCTTTCGCTTCTGCGAGGAACCCCGCATTGCCAGCTGCCCGCCAAACCCACCACCGACCGCGCCCATCAGCCACATTTTCGGACTTATGCGTCTTCGGTGTGAGCCAGGGTGTGGTCGGCGTGCGGTCATAAGGGGGCGAGGCGCTAGGGGGTCTGGTTCCCTCGCAGGACGTCGTCACAAGCATTTGCGTATCTCGAGGCCGTGCAGTCTGTCACTAGGAAGACGATCTCGAGTTTTCCATGGTATTTAGGCCGAAGCATAGCAAACACAGGGGCCCCAGGCAAGGACAGGCCTCACGGAGCAGCCTTGGAGTTTTGGGAGGATGGACCATGATGTCTGTCGCACTCTGCCACAGACCGCAGCGGTGCCAGCGCCAGAGAGCCAGCCGTAGCAGTGCCAGAGGTGCCAAAGCAGCGCCAAAATCCCTACGTGACTCATGCCGAAGAAGAGTTGGGCTCAGACCTGGGACGCACTGCCAACTGGGGGTTCCAGGTTGGGCTGCGCGGCAACCTTGCTGACTGACAGGGATTAGGAGGGGTGGAGGGGCAGACTTGGCGGCCATGGGAGCCTTATCGCCGCACAAGTACATCCAAGTCTCTCAAACGTAGCAGCCTGGCATATGGGACAAAGCACGAGAGAGAAAAAAAAATTGTGTGTGTGCTGCGTGTCTGGAGCGCGCGCGGTCTGAGACGGCAAAGGGGGAGGGAGAAGGTCAAGGACCACAAACGGCTGGACGAGGTCGATCGGAAGGACTGTGAGGTGAGGTGGCCAAACTGCAGGACGACCCTAGTCGCCCCTCCTTCCCGTAAGACGACACGGGCAACTAGCTCCCGACCTGAAAATTCATCGTGATGGATTTGTTTTTGGCCAGAGAGGAGCCGGTCAATTGACATCACCTCTTGGATCTGCGGCGGAAAGTCTGGAGCTCCCTGGAGTGGGGGCTGAGAAGGGAAGGCGAGGCCACTGAACAGCTGCGGCAGCACGCTACCGTAGCTGCCCGTTTGCAAGGTGTTGCCCCGCGAACAGCGGTCGAGAAATTGCCCCTCCAACTTTTTTTTTTCTGGTGCCCCTCGTCTGTGATATCATGGGCTATGAAGGTCCTTGTCGCGCGACTCACAATTAAACATCAGGGTCGGGCAGGAGCGGCCGTACACACGTCGAAACCGAAAGAGAAGTACAAGACCTGCCAGATTCTCTATTCACAAGTTGCCAAGGGGAAGGCGCGCTTCAATACCGCTCTTTCGTAGATGGTCTTCTCAAGGTGAGGTAGGAGGTTGCCTTGGTGGGGTCGGTCGAGTGGCGGGGTGGTACGTGAGAGGGACAACCCAGCTACGCCTCAGAGGTACCTCTTCGAGAACTCACACAAAAAGGACGCAAACAACCAATCAGAACTCGCAATTTCATCTGAAAATAAATAAAAAAAGTCGCTGGCGTGTGGTACAATTCTAGGGCATTCATCTGCGAGCGGTACTGGACCCACTCTGCCCCGCCGCAAGACTTTTCAACCCCTCCTAGAGCGCCCACCTCACCCTCGTCCACCTCAGACACAAACTTTTCCCCTCCTCTATCCACCACAACCATCCATCTCCATCCCACCCATCCTTTAAAAACTCTTCCACCCCTCACAACTTCTCATCGTCTTCTTTCTTTCTCTCTTCGTCTAGCATACCACACGGAAAGTGTACCTGCAAAGTGAGTTTCCCTCCACAGTATCTTGGTTCGCGACATCATCGCGGGGTCAACAGCTACTGACATTTCCTTTCTCTCAACAGCTTTTTCACATACCACACATAACTTCTTCGATCCAATACCATCAAAATGGGTAAGGAGGACAAGGTTCACATCAACGTCGTCGTCATCGGTCACGTCGACTCTGGCAAGTCGACCACCACTGGTCACTTGATCTACCAGTGCGGTGGTATCGACAAGCGTACCATCGAGAAGTTCGAGAAGGAGGGTAAGTCACAACCACACATTCAACCTCATCAGAACAATAAACTAACTTCTCCAAGCCGCCGAGTTGGGCAAGGGGTCTTTCAAATATGCCTGTTGGACCCACTTTTTATTCCCCCGTAATGCTGCCGGAATACTGATTGTTTCTAGGGGTTCTTGACAAGCTCAAGGCCGAGCGTGAGCGTGGTATCACCATCGACATTGCCCTCTGGAAGTTCGAGACTCCCAGGTACTATGTCACCGTCATTGGTAAGTCTGGCTTTCTTGCGCTGAAAATTGGCTCTCCGAAAACCTCTTGTTTGGGCGCAATTTTTCAGTGTGCAAATCTCCCACAAGGCACATGCACTGACACATCACTCAGACGCTCCCGGTCACCGTGACTTCATCAAGAACATGATCACTGGTACTTCCCAGGCTGACTGCGCTATCCTCATTATCGCTGCCGGTACTGGTGAGTTCGAGGCTGGTATCTCCAAGGATGGCCAGACCCGTGAGCACGCTCTGCTCGCCTACACCCTGGGTGTCAAGCAGCTCATCGTCGCCATCAACAAGATGGACACCACCAAGTGGTCTGAGGACCGTTACCAGGAGATCATCAAGGAGACCTCCAACTTCATCAAGAAGGTCGGCTACAACCCCAAGACCGTTGCCTTCGTCCCCATCTCCGGCTTCCACGGCGACAACATGCTTGCCCCCACCACCAACGCTTCTTGGTACAAGGGCTGGGAGAAGGAGGGCAAGGGTGGCAAGGTCACCGGCAAGACCCTCCTCGAGGCCATTGACTCCATCGAGCCCCCCAAGCGTCCCACCGACAAGCCCCTCCGTCTTCCCCTCCAGGATGTCTACAAGATCGGTGGTATTGGCACTGTGCCCGTCGGCCGTATCGAGACTGGTGTCCTCAAGCCCGGCATGGTCGTCACCTTCGCTCCTGCCAACGTCACCACTGAAGTCAAGTCCGTCGAGATGCACCACGAGCAGCTTACTGAGGGTGTCCCCGGTGACAACGTTGGTTTCAACGTGAAGAACGTCTCCGTCAAGGACATTCGCCGTGGCAACGTCGCCGGTGACTCCAAGAACGACCCCCCTGCCGGCGCTGCTTCCTTCAACGCCCAGGTTATCGTCCTCAACCACCCCGGTCAGGTCGGTGCTGGCTACGCCCCCGTCCTCGACTGCCACACTGCCCACATTGCCTGCAAGTTCTCCGAGATCCTCGAGAAGATTGACAGACGTACCGGCAAGTCCGTTGAGAACAACCCCAAGTTCATCAAGTCCGGTGACGCCGCCATCGTCAAGATGGTTCCCTCCAAGCCCATGTGCGTCGAGCCCTTCACCGACTACCCCCCTCTGGGCCGTTTCGCCGTCCGTGACATGCGTCAGACCGTCGCTGTCGGTGTCATCAAGTCCGTCGACAAGTCTGCTGGCGGTTCCGGCAAGGTATGTTTTCAACCATTCACCCCTCTTCATCGCTTGTCATAATCTCACACTCTCATCAACAGGTCACCAAGTCCGCTGCCAAGGCTGCCAAGAAATAAGTTACTTGACTCACCAGGGTTGGGTTCTGAGTTCTTCCGTGGCACACCAGCTATGGACACTCACTTCTACGGCTTTACGAATTCCCTTTGCGTGGCATGAGGACACATGATATGGCTCGGAGCACGAATATCGGGAGGAAGGATGGATGATTACGTCAAAAAACTTCTCATGATACGTGCTTAGTTAGCACAAAAATAGAGTCCTAGAAGTGATTCCCAAGTTAAAACTGCTGTGCCCCTTCGCCTGTGACCTGATGTCGTGATGCTTCTGTCGGTGTTGTTTGACTTTGAAAATTTCCAACGCGGTGAATCTCCGGTCGTGGTACTGTTGTCTTGACGTGCGGATCGTTTTTGCCTCCTAACTCATTCCCGCCTTGGGGAATCTTGGTTGAGACGCCTGTTCGAGCTGTGTATGGCCCACTGCTGGTAAATTGAGCTGGGATTGGCGCTGTCTGAATGAGTGATCAAGGCAGGCTTTTTCTGGGTTGGGGTCTCCTCTCAATCCCTCGAAAGATCAGGTACACATTGTTGCGAAAAAGACGAATCATAAACTCTTGATGTTTTCTATAAGGCTTGTTCGTATGTTATACATAGAATACATATTACAGATTGACTTTTACCATCCACTTCATCTTACATGCTGGTGTCCGAAACCTCTGGCTCTGCCACAGGCTCGGCAGCAGCTAACCTCCTTTGGTTCTCCGCCTCAGCATCGACCTCTCCCACCCACTTCACCACCTTGCCCTGAGCCAGGTCCTTGGCCAGGCTCAGGAAGCTCGCAGCATGGAGCTCTTGCTCCTCTGGGGGCAGAGATGGATCAGCAGGCTGCGCCTCGAGAACCATCTCTGCGCGCCGACCGCCGTGGTGGCCGGCCTGGACACTCGTGTACAGAAGCTTGTGCCCTTGGTAGTCTGCCTCCAGCGTGCGGCGCATCTCCAGACCCGCGAACATGTAATCCGTCGGTTCTGAGGGGTTCTTGATTGGCGGATTGAAGGGCGTGTCCGCGATGCGTATCATTGGGGGAGGGCCGAGCCGTCCCGCGAGGAGGTCGAGTTCGGCGGTGTCGATGTACTCGCGGAAGGGGGAGTCGTCGAGAGCAGAGGCGGACATGACCCTCAGATCGGACTGGGAGATGCGCAGATCGACGGGCTGATCCGGTATGGAGACGTCGGTGTGGTTTTGATCCGCGACCACGACGAGGCGCTTCGGGCATGAGTCCCACATGAGAGGCCCTTCTGGTAGGTCGTCGAGGATCGTGAGTTGCAGCTCGAGCAGGTCCGGACGACGAACAGGTCCGGACGAAGGCTTGACGGCATCGCTGGGCTTTTCGAGCTTTTGGATCCGGGTGAAGTCTCGGTTCTTGAAGGAATATTCAGGTTTTGACTCATGGATTGAAGGGAGGGCACGGAAGGTGAGGACGAGTGAGGTGGTGACGGGTTTGGACGAGTTGAGTCTTTCGGACAGGGCAGCGAGGCTGGCGGGAGGAGGGGAGGTGGGAGAGAAGATGTGTGGACTGGGATTCGCGGCAGCGGCCGCGTTGACGGCGTCGGCGTTCTTGTGCAGAATGTGACCGAAGCTGGCGGTGGTTGCGGTGTATGATTTGCTCCTCCTCTCGCGGAATTCCGACTCCGTCGGCGGTGCCTCGATGGGCTTTTGTAGGACGTCGCTCTGTTTCACTGAAATGTAGGGTTTAGGACGGGAGTCGCGGCCGACGGGTTTCGCCCAGCGAGACCACTGGGTCAACTTGTCCACCCACGAAAGCCTCTCGCGCCCAATCACCATGGGAATGTTTCGGCATGCAGTGTCTTTCGGACCCTTGAGGTGTACAGTTTCTTCTTTGGGCCAGAGCGCGGTGAGCAGGAGACGTCGAACGACGTCGGCACGGCGTTCTTGGCCTCTTTGCTCGGGCCCGTCGCGGAACCATGCCACTTCGATCTGATTCTTCTGGTCAGTACAGTCGCCTTTACGGTTGGCAATGATAACCCACAATCTTTTCTTGGGGCCTGTGAGTGATCAAGGTGCTCGTGAGCTGGCCTAGATGCTCCAAAAGCGTGACGGTCTCGTCATCATTAGGGACCCAAAAGACGTCGTCGATGGTTTGAACAACCGTATCCTTGGCCGCCTGTTCTAATTCCTTCATGATAGTGTCTGTCTTCGCCTTTGTAGCGATGACCTTAATGCTTGATTGCCCGATAAGAATCTTCTCTTCGGCATCGAGATACGTCCTTCTGATGGCGTCGAGGCGCTTCTTTTCTCCTGTGATGGGTCAGTCGATGATCTGCTAGGCACGTGTCAGATAACCGTCACTTACTTGAAAGCATACGCAGGAATCTCGTGGCAATTCTGGGACTGAATACACCTTTACCATCGACGTACTCTCTGATCTGGAGGCCCCAGGCCTCCGTCAACAGAGTCAATCCTATTCTTTCCTTGGGCGACCCAGTAATCTTGAGCTTTCGTAACGGCGCCCAAGGCTCGCATTTGGTGCCTCTTATAATGCTGTACATCGGCTGTTCCTTGCGTTCAGAGCTCTTCAGAGCAGTCTTGCTCGCAACCAGAAGATAAGCCTTCAGCTGAGAGACTGTGAAGCCCTTCAGCAGGTTCTGTAGCAGCTCATCAAACTCGTGCCTGTAGAGGATGGGGTCGCTGGGACGCAGCTCCTCAATGTTGGCCAGCGATTGCTCCTCTGTAAGCTCTTGCGCCTGTCTCTCCAAGTCTGCAGCAAGATTCACTTGCTCCTCTGCGGCCATGTGCTCGACGGGCAGCTTGCGGACGGCCCTATTCGAATCGCGCATGATGACCGCTCTAGCAACCTTGCCTAGCGCGTTGCCAGGAAGCACAGCATGCTTGAGTTTCACCACGCGGCCGCTCATTCTTCTGATGTCCCCTTTATCCTGCCATGTTTTCTTGAATAACAGAGGCCCATCTAGTTTCGCCGCGGGAGGCTCTTTCTCGTCCTTGCTACTCGATGCGATGTTGTCTTCTACAGGTGCGGGGTCTTGACGTCGTCCAATATGCTCGTCGAGACCACTTTTGACCTTGGATTGCTCTCGATTCCTTCCTGGTTTCTCTCCATCCTTCTCTTCTTTCTGTGTTTGCGAGTCCGCCTCGAGGCGATCCCATGCAGAATCGGCACTACTATAATGCCGTCGCTGGAGGAACTCGGATCGTAAAGGTGCCACTCGGTGGGAGCTGAGAGCCCTGGGGCGGTCGAGGAGTCGCAACTGGCATCGCAGGCATATACTTCGAGCAAGAACTGCTCGAGAAATCATTTGGAAGAAAGGCGCCCGCCAATGAAGGTTAGGGACAAGTGATTCGAGCCTTTGACGATTGTTCGGACATGACGAGCCAAAGCTCCCAAATTTTGCGACTGCAGCGGGCACCCGATAAGATAAGAGATTAGATAAGTGGATCGCGAAGTAAAGTGCGCCTGCCAAAATCGCGTCCCAGCGCGTCTAGATCATCATTTCGTGGCTAAACCTTGCGCAACGAATCGGATCTTCTTCGACTGCATTCTTGAAACGATATATACCTCCTGGATGGGCTTGCGCGGATATACATAAATCTCATTCGGCTACATTATTCACGCAGACAGGATGCCTCCGACACAACGACGCAGAAGACATGTATGCCCCGCGGCACGCACTGATGGCCAAAGAAGGCAAAGCTGACAATCAGCAGGTCGAAGACGAGTCTGAAGAAGAGGCCCCGGCACGTAGACAACGCCGCGCGCACGACGATTCCGAAGATGCAGAAGAATACGGGGACGAGGAGAACGGTGAGGCCGAGGCCACCCCGGAGGATCAGCTTGCCAAGAAGTTGGTGCGCTATGTGCTTGCGTGCGAATTTTCACGAACTCCGATCCGCCGTGAGGGCATCAAGGAGCGAGGTAAGGAAAACCATCGTTTGGGAACGGCATCGATGGCAACTGACAGTTCTGCCAGTTCTTGGAGACCAGGGAAGATCATTCAGGAAAGTCTTCGACTTGGCGCAATCGCAGCTCCGGACAGTCTGGGGTATGGAGCTGCGAGAGCTGGCGGTTAAGGAAAAGTTTACAATGGCAGAGAAGCGCCAGGGTATGCCTACAGAATGCTCTCCAATCGTCTCTAGATCTGGCGAAAGCTAACGACTTGCAGCATTAAAATCCGGCTCCCAAGCCAAGACCACCTCCGGCGTCTTCGTCCTCTCCACGACACTCCCTGCCAAATACCGCACCTCCACGATTATCACCCCTACAAAGGCACCCAGCGCCGAGAACGAGTCTTCGTATATTGGCTTCTACACCCTCATCATATCCATAATCATGCTGTCCAGCGGCGAGCTGTCCGACCAAAAGCTGCGGCGCTACCTCAACCGCGTCAACGCCGAAGCCAATGTCGCTGCGGAAAAGACAGAGGATATTCTTAAGCGGATGCAGGCCCAGGGCTATGTTGTCCGTAAGGTGCAGAAGAATCCGGCGTCACAGGCGAACGACGGTAGTGAGGATATCACCTGGCTCGTCGGGCCGCGGGGACAGGAGGAGATGGGTATCGATGGCGTCGCTGGTTTGGTGCGTACGGTATACGGGGAGCAGGCAGACGAATCGCTTGAGAGAAAGATAGGCGCCAGTTTGGGCATCCAAGGAGAGGATGGAGAGGGTGACGTGGACATGTCGGAGGCTCCAGAGCCGGGGCCGTCGCGATGATGGACATGGGCACGAGTGGTGTAAGGACGTCTGTCGAAGAGGTTGTAAAGAATACCCAGTGGAACGCAGCATTCCAAGCTTACGCGTTTATGAATAGCCTTTGTTCGCAATGATTAATCAAGGGTATCTGTGCCCTCCTTTATGATCCCAATGAGCATGTCCCCAACGCCGTTCTGTCGTCTCCCAATTGTAAAACCCAGACATGATGGTACGGTGGATGGTTAATCTTCGCGTACTGGTGGCGGGCCAGCTGGTTGCATCATTTTCTGGCAACACGTTAGCAAGACTGTACTTTGTATTTCGGACGAGCTATCCCGAGAAGGTGAACGCACCCGAATCAGTCTGGCTCTAAGGAGCTGCGTGGGCTCGTTCTCTGCCAAAGCCATGTAGGAGAGCATGGGTGGGTGGCCGGCAATAGAGGAGTAGGTGTCGCGGTAGATGTTGGTCTTCCATTCCCAACTCGTCGTGTCGGGGTGTCCTGTGCCAATATACTTGGCTTGCAGGCGCTCGAGTTCTTGCTGGTTGCGGAGCTTGTCGGCCTATCAAACGCGTCGTTAGCGCAACATTGCGATATCAGGGAAGAAATGAACTAACCATGTTGTCCTGTGCTGATAAGTGTGGTGTTTGTGTTGACTCTGTAAAGTTCAGATTGAGGCAGATGAAAGGACCGGACCTTGCCTGCAATGGATGCGCCGGCTGAAGCTCGGCTGACATTCACCGAAATGGCAGGGAAGCACCGTGCACCAGACCTTGGTTGCTCTGAGGATCCACTTCACCTCGACCACGGACCTCTTGGTTCTCTCAACTTCACATTCAACTTCTCAAAGAAACAGACTTCATCCATAAACCCGAGCTTCCCCCCGTTTTTATCATCGCACTCATTCTTATCAACTTGTGGTGGTCGTAATCCACAGCTGTTCAAGAATCGGTCAGGGCATACACCTCAGCATCAACACATTCAGATCGCCATTGTCGCCCCAGCAACGGCAGTCGCTATGAGCAAGATCAAGGCGTTGCAAGACAAGCGGAGGAGAGACAAGGAGGCGGTTGAATCAGCCGAAAGAATCAAGTCGAAATGTGCCGACCAGCATGGAAAGGCCCACGTTGCGCACTGCAAAGACTGTTATGGGGAAGTGGTGCAGACGATGAGAAGCAGATACCTCGACTCCAAGGACGAGTGGTTCTCTAACAACGCCGCATTCTTGAACGACCTCGACAATCTGTTCGCCAAACTGAAGGACTTCACAGCAGATCTCAAGGCGATTGAGGGGCGCATCGACAAGGAGAAGGCAAAACAGTACCGCGAGACCCTGCCTAGAACCGCAGCAGGCCGCACCGCCGAGGGCGCGATGAGCAGGGCCAACTTTCAGGCGGCATTGGAGGACGAAGAGAAGCCAACCGCTACTCTTGTCGAGGATGTCCGTAGGGCTGTCAACAGGGGCGTTGACGACGCGCCGAAACTCGAGGATTTGGCTTCAAAATTCGACAATCTTCCCTCGGAGAAGGAGAACGACGTCCTCATCGACGTTTTCTTTCGCGATCCAAAGACGGGCGAAGTTCCGCCGTCCTGTACGAAATATGCGGAGAAGCTACGATCTGGTTCAGATATTGAAGAAGTAATGGCTCAAATCGAGGCCGACAGGCCAGCAAGGTCACAGGCGTCCGGCAACATGGACAGACACAAACGGACACTTAACGAGCTCAAGAGGGCGCAGGCGGCACATGAGCAGGATAAGATCCTCAAAGCTCAGAAGCGGCAGCAGCCTCCTCCTCAAGGTCCGCAGGTCAATAAAGAACTCTATGACCTTCCCCCATGCCATGTGTGCTCGGGCAAGGTGCCTCCAGAGGACGTTTTGGCATGCCCGTTGTGTCTCATCTTTGCCGAGTTGAGCCTGACTAAGAGGACGGTCTTTGACTCGGAGAAGTGTTACGAGGAGGGATACGTAAGTTATGCTCCCTACAAGGCAGAAGAACAAGAAGCTGACTGGCAGAAAGGACGAGCACCTCAACAGCGCTCATAGCTGCGCTGCCGGCGAAGGCTGCATCCAACTTAAGGACGAGGATGAGGAGATGGGCGGCAGCGGAGAAGAAGCTGTTATCTGCGAGGAGTGCGCGGAGCAGCTAGGCCAAAGCACAGTTTACTGCTCGTCACGATGCGCGAGCTCGGATTTCCAAGCGCATCGTGAAGGTGTGCATATTCCCAACTGGAAGGGCCTGGGTATCGATCTCGATACACAGGGCGAGCACTTGGTTTTTGACAACGATGAGAAGACCAAGTACCATGTCAACGACATTTCCAAATTTGTATGGGGACTGGATGATGCGTACGAGCGCATCTTCAAGGGCAACAACCCTGACATCAAGGACATACAGTAGTAGTAATGATGCATCCTTCGTTAAGCCCAGTCACGTCAGCGGCTGAAGTCGAATAGCATACCATAATTTAGGATCCCGATTACAAGACTTTGTTTTTATTGTCACCTTCGGTGGGTTTTGAATTGCCGTTCCTTTGTAAGAATTTTATCCTTTGTGGAACTGAGAGTAAACATGAAGCTATTCGGATGCAAGATGAGAAATAGTGGATTCCAGCTGTTGCCACTATGGAAGTGAATGACTCGGGCTTCAAACAACCAGGAGACAAAGTCAAGCTCTCACTCGACTCTCAAACGGGGTTCCCGCTTACCCGTCAGCTGGGTCGTATTTCAGGGGATGTGATTGTCTTTCGCTGTGCCTGTGCGACCCAACACTCCGAAGTGGTTCGGAACTTATCCTCAGACGTCGTTGCAGATGAAAGGCGCACGGCGTGCACCACCTCAGGGTCCAGAGTCGGCCTGCAAGCGGTCGAGGCCCCTGGCCGTCGCCCTAATAGCGGAGTCGAATTAGCGCGACGTACGTCTCTTCCCCAGAGGACGTTTGTTGCGGCCAGCCAATCGCCAACATCCGACGGTCACCGGAACATCATTGGTCGCTCTTATCCTATTGTCCTTCGCTGACCTCCCGTCACCGCGATGTCTCACTAGACGGATGCCTGCTGCGTACCCCTAGACGCGTGGAGCTTTGAAAGCAATCGTTCATTCGCCGCCGCGACGCTCAGGTCATTGACCAGTGTCGACGAGAACCCGGCCGACAAGGAATACCCTCAAAACCACTCGTGCCATCGCCTCGTCAATCGGGGCAGACCCGGCTGTCCAAGCGTTCAACGGCTTTAACTCCCTCTTCGTCCGGACCCGGCGACTCAATTGATATCGTCCCTCGTCCTTTCTTCCCGTCCTGCTGGCTGGACCCCAAGTACCAGAACCGCTGTCGGTCCTGCTCCCCACGCTGTCATCCGGCTCGTCCACCCTTCCGACCCCGCCGGTTCCTTCTGGACCCCCCCTCATTCCTCATCCATCGCGATGGAATCCAATGTCGACCCTGAAGGCACAGGCAGCAGCAATGCGCCCCCGCGACAGAGGGTCACGAACGCCTGCGAGGCCTGTAGAGCAGCCAAGGTGAAGTGCCAGCCTAGTGTGCAGACTGGAATATGTCGAAGGTGTGTGTGTCCACTCCGTCTTGGCTAGACGAGATGCTATCTTCCGATCTGCTTCGGCGTATAAGTCCATGTGCATACTGACCCGTTGGCCGATCGAATTAGGTGTCTGGAATTCAAGCGAGAATGCGTCTTTCGTACCGGCCCCAGGACACGCCGGCCACGTCAATCCAAACTGTGAGTATCCCGTTCCCCTTGTCGAATCCTTCAATCGCGGTCGTATCCCGTCATCTTGGCACTATCGGAACCTTTGTGCCCATGCTCATTCTTTGACAGGAACCAGGACGCTCCGCGGCCCCCTCCTCCGCCGGGCCCTTCCAAGACTTTTAGCATCGACTTTGAGATGCCCCAGTTGGAAGAGCCCGATGATGTTGACGGTCTTGCCGCGCGCCACGAGCGTTATATGGAGGAACTCTTACCGTTGGACTCCGACCAGGACTCAATTGACATGATGTTTGGCCTCAGCGGCTCTGGTAGCGGCTCGCATTCTACTATTTCTTCACCCCCCTCGTCGGGACCCTCCGTCTCGGTATCGAGCTTCGGTTTGAAGCCTCAGTTCAACCTCGACTCGGCCGAGAAACTCTTGCAGACATTCCGGACCATGCTCAAGAACTTTCCGTGTGTCGTCCTGCCGCCCGATGCCACCGTCACATCACTATCAAAGACGAAGCCCTTCCTTCTCCTCGCCATCCTAGCGACAGCATCAGGTTCCAGTGCATTACAAGGACACACGCTTTACGATGAAGAGTTTCGCAAGATACTTGGCCTCAAGTTCGTTGCTGGCGGCGAGCGGACCTTGGAGCTCCTTCAAGGCCTACTCATCTACACAGCATGGTAGGCAGCCTCCGTCTCACTGACTTTGGACATACACTTACAGGCCCAGGTACCCATTTCATCTTCGCCCAAAGAGCAAGCAGGCATTTCAATACGTCCGCATGGCCGCCGAGATACTGCACGATCTTGAGCTCGTCGACCCGCCGTCAGGCGTCACCGCCGCGTCGCCCGTCACCCCAGATCGGCTCGACGGCATCCGCGCTTACCTCGCCTGCTTCTACCTCATCTCAGCGCACGTCTTGCCTTTCTTACAGTACTTCCGCAAAACCTCTCTGACCGATGCTAGGTTTGCAACCGGCTGGGCAAACACGTCGGCGCTCCAGTACACCTCCTGGACCGGCACATGCTGTGACATACTGGAGCACTCCTCCGCACTCAAGGGCGATCATATGCTCGCTTGGTTGGCTCGCCTGCAACATATCGTTGAGGAGGCGACAGAGTTGGCAAAAGTCAGGCCGAACTCTGAGCAGGTCAAGCAGCAAGTTCACTTTATGCACTTGGGTCTTGAAAGCCAGTTTAGGGAGTGGCAGGGCAACATACCCAGTAGTCTCAACGATCAACGTAAGCTTCCTGTTCCTTTTGATACAGACACGTGTTAACCGCGAAAAGATTCAATGACCATCGCAAATTTCTTCACAGAGATCTATCTCCTCTCAGCCCCAATCTTCCAGCTCCGTTCGACATCAAAAATAGGCGATAGCGATCTCGGACCTCCCATGCCCGTCAGCCGCCTCCAAAAGATCCTCACCCTGCTCCGCAGCTTCTTCGACTACATCCTAACCCTGGACAAATTGGACTTCATTTACTTCGCCTCAATAGACTGGGGCCGCTTCATTCAAGGTGTCATCGTCGCGATACGCGTCTCCTTTCCTCTGCCATTATGTCCGGAATGGGACCATGCACGCGCTCGCGAGCAGCTGCAGTTCGACTCGTACCTGACGAGGCTATCGGCAAATCACGAGGAGCTCACCCCTGCGACGAAGACAATGGATGTCTTGTCTGCGAGCAAAGTCATCTTCGCGGTGATCAAGCGCAAGTACGAGGCCCGCGTGGCGAACATCGAAACGCCTGTGAACAAGCTACCGAGGACCATTCGAGGGTGTCCGATGTTTGATGGGACTTTGGACCCGTATTTTCCCATCTGGGATCAAGATTTCAACCGAAATGGACCGCATGGTTTGGCGCAGCAGATGCCGAACGGAGCTTCCACCATGGTGAATGGTCAGCCGGTGTATCACGACCTCTGGGCTACGATGACGATGAACTGGCCGGACGGGTCTGCCGGGGACCCAAACCAGGCGCAAGATGGGTTCGATCTTGGGTCAGGGCAAGATCCGTCTCTGCAGCTGGACCCGTCTTTTCAGGCGACTATGAATCTTGGCCCTTCGCCCAGTGGGAGTGGTTGACAGGTGCTCGCGTCGCTGGGACACTGAGCAGTTCACTCTTGGATTTGGTAAAGAGCTTGGATACTTTGGCTTTGGGCAGGGGGATTTTTGCAGCAAGGATATTTGAGGCGGGATCATCATCTTTTTGGAGTTCATCTCAAGACACTCGAGAAAGGCTCTAGGCAGGCGCACAGTGAAGCGTAAATCGGAGAAAATCAATACCAACACTCTTCTTGATAATGAACATAAGAAACCATGCTCTTGGCAATATGTTTCAAGCATTATTAGCATTGGAGGTTGTATTTGAGAACTCTAGTTTGTTATGGGGCTTCCCTTTGTCTTTGCAAACCCCCTTGTTCCATGAGTGAAGGGCTCTGTCTTCCTTCACATTATATCATGCCTTGATGACATTAAGGCATTAGATCACCGATGAATTATAAGGGGGGGCAACAGTACCAGCCTTGAATGGCTTGGAAGAAACCGGTGGTATTCTTGATATTCTCGACCCGCAGCCAAGCTTGACTGCTTCCCGTGGCCCGTTATCTTCCCCAAAGCCGCTCGAGTATCAACCGCCTCCCATCCCAAGTCCCCTCAAGCCCATCTCTCAACGGGTGCCGCCTTGTGCATCTCCCTTCGACGAGTGCACCCGCCCTCAACCCTGACCAAGCACCTTCCTTTCTTTCTGCGTTTTTTTCCAAAACAAAATCTGCAAATCCTGCTTTACCCGAGGCTGTTTTCAAACCTTCCACCAAATAACTCCCAAGGCAAACAAACCACCAGCAAATATCCACATCACCAAGACCAAATCCCAATCACACACCATTACATCTCCCCATAACACAAGTCAAAATGGACGACGAGCTCAAGCACTTCTTCACCCGCGCCACCGTCATCCAGAAGGATGTCCAGGAGATCCTAGCCAAGCATGGCAAGGACGTCGAGATCATCGTCGCCGAGGATGACGGCACGAACCGCATCCGTCTGCTGTGCCGCGACGACAAGGTCTACGCCAGTAAGTCTTTTTTTTTTTTTTTTCCGCGATGATCCATGAGAGGCCATGAGTCGACAGCAACAGGCACAGGGAGAATGAAGAAACTGACGTTGTGGGTTTAGTGGTCGTTCCCTGGGTCTACTCTCCCAAAAAGGACATCCCGAAGATGTGATTAAGACGAGAAGGAGGACGATGACCGTGCCAAGAGAATGGTCTGAGTTGGAGACACAGGGATCAATATTGACATGGACTCTTATTTTCGTTCAGCTGGGATTTTGGGCGGTGTGCTGTGATCTCGCTTCGGATCGGTATCAGATTCAGGGGCCAACTGCGGTCGAGGGTGTGAAGCCTGTGACAACATGATAGGATCACCAGAATACTGAGCACCGTTGAGACTGATCAAAGAAGCTTCCATTGCTCAGATGGCGTGTTGCCAATAGATCCCATCCCTTACCTTGAGCAGTCGTTACGTGATTTCGTGACTCCGTTTCTTGCTACAAACGCCTAAACCGAACCCGTATCCAAGGACTTGTTTTGGGTCTATCCATATCTACCAGATTTTCTATTCGTTTATAAAACTCAGACGTGGATATCTGGACAGGGAATCAATGGTCAGTCGTCAAAAAGTGGAAACCATGTTGGCTTGGGGCAGGAAAGGCTTCGGGCGAAAGGCGCTACTCACAACATTGCAGATGCTAAAGCACAACTCAGCCCGGCTTGGACGCATATGATGGATTCAAAAGAACAATTCGAGTGAAAAGGGAAATAGCGAACGATGAACGCATAGGTGGCTTCCTTCTCTGCCAAAGAACTTGTCGCCGATGGCTGATGGAGTGCAATTGGTATGCTAGTTAGAATCTAGGCCAAGTCGAGTCCAAAGTCGCGTCCGCGCCGTCACTCAGATCACCAAATGGTTTAATCACTTTGAAAACCACTTGAATGAACATGAAAACAGCTAGGTATACTGGTCCTGGCTGTCCTAGCAGCCCTGGAGCTCTGTTATGTGCTAAGGATCAAACCCATTCTGAACAAAGACATGGAGCATTGTACATGAGTTTTGCGAGTCGGGCAGTCTTAGTTAGCTATCCGGGAAGTGTCCCCTATGATTCGTGATTATAGAGAGAACGATAGAAGTAGTAATAAAGATAACGACGACGACGACTACGAAGACGACGACGATAGTAATATAGATGACAATAATAGATAATAACGACGACGAAGGCGAGAATAGGAAGTATAGTCGCTTTAGAAATAGGCTACGGATTATATACGTGTGTGTGGACACTGCCCGACTAGCAAACTCTTGTACATAACCATAACTCAGCAGACACAAGAGACAGTTGCATGTAATCCTCAGAAACGACTATTTTATGACTGAGAATACATGGAGCTTTACAGAACCGTCGATTGGAATGCCAGCTTGCTTCTCTGACGAGGACTTCTCATTTCCTGCGCACCCCCTCTTCTCATATATTTGTATCTTATTTTCTGTTAAGTTGAGGGATTCCCTAAAGGTTTGCTTGCAGTGACCATCAGAAAACCGTAGATTATGAAGGGGGGGGGATCATCCTTCACTCTCAGGGAGACTTCATACGTCTCATCTCGTCATCTGAGTGACTCATTCTAAGCCACCTCTGGTGTGGACGCAAGTGAGAAACATCACGTCATTCATGAACACATCCAAAGAGGCTTGAAAATTCTCGCACAACTCAAAAATCGGATCACATTTGCAGACAGGGCTCATCAACACACGCGTTGAAGTAATAGCATGAGATTCATGAGCCGGTCATCCACCGGATTCTAGTCTGGTAAAACTTTCAAGCTTCATCGTCCTTCGTCTCTCGATAGGAGGTTGCAATAAGCAATTCTTTAGCTTATCTCCGTGAAAATAAAACCAGCGGTTCCTCTCTTAGACGCCAAGCTGCCGAGTCATCAGGCTCGCAAGTCAGAACACGCCTGCGTCTTCGAAACCACTTGACTTACCTGACGTTGCTTTTCGAGGCGCTAACATTCACGAACACCGAAACTCTATAGTGGACTGATTGGACATAGAGCCTCAACACCCTGTTGTGACGGAGCAAGTCTATAATACCTCCCCTCATGACAACCATGCCGTTCGTATCCGTATCACGCACCCGGGTCAAGCGCCTGCCGTGCCTCGTTTCCTCATCCCAAGCGCCGTATACTGGGAAATGCAAGTCAGCTCACATCGTCTCACCCTTCGCGCTTGGCAGATGATCTCTCGACGAACCCATCCACGTTCAGCCTCAAGGGTCAGCCGGTGGCCAGAACCTTGCCTTGTTTCCCCCTTCCCAGCGCCTCCAAACGACAGCTCACACCGGGCGGGTTACACGGCGGCGAAAATCATGTCCGCTTACAACCGCCGTTGCACGAGATGCACCGTCCTCGAACGAGATGGGGTCGCACGACCGCAGCCCCGGACCACCGGTGGAAGCAGATCCACATTAATCACCACCGGACCCGCCCGTCGGGCCCGGGGCCGGATCGCCGACACCCGCCGCCCCTTCCTGGTCGAGGTGATGTGCACTGCAGAACAGAAGGCCCAGACCGCCGCCACCTCCGCGTTTTCCCTGCTCACACACCAACGACACCACCATTGCCAACGGAAATCGACAATCTCCATATGCAGGCGTCATCACACTTCTTCAATGTTTCGAATAAGTCTCGTTCGAGCTTCTTGCAGCATGCGGAATGCGGATTTCGCACTTTTCGCTAATCCGGGGCTACTAAGAGCACTTTCCGATGTGGATTCGATTCCCAACGTGACAGTTTTCTCCTCGCGCCCCAGAACCCCTGCCACAACCACCCTCCATCTCCTAGCGGCTTGCCTCGGTTCCAACTTTTCTCACACACACTATTGCTGTGCCTCACATACATCCCACCTCGAGAATCAACCGCGTACCAAGCCTCACTCACCTCCCTTCACCGGTCCCGTCCCGTCCCTAGGGCCCCTCACCGGTGAAGCGAATCCCACCAGCCACGTCCGCCCACCTGCTCCAAGACCAGCGATACAGAACGCGGCCACACTCACGAGACACACCTCAAGTCACTCCCCGCCCACCCAGTGTGTACATGTCTACACCAAGACGATTGCCAAGGACCCCTTTCGGGAGGCTTAGGGGACAACAAGAGCCGTCCCATACCGCCCGTCCGTCCGTTTGCTAGACGAAACTGACAATGTCGCTGTCACGCTGCCATTCGTCGGCGCCCACGCACACGCGGCGCAAGCCAGCAACCGTCACTTCTGGGCGCCACACCGAGGACAAACCGGCCTAGAACACGTCAGAAGAGGCAGGGCATATCATGAGGTCGCGCGGGCGCGCCTCTTCTGCGCATCTTTTTCCTGCGGCGCAGATTCGATTTAGCCTGCAGGATCTTGCGGGCGAGAAGCAGCTTCAGGCTGTCTGCAGTTCTCATCTCTTGTCTCGAGATGTTCATCTCATCCCATCGCGCAACTGCACCCCAGCAGCCGGATGTCTCGCAGCCCTTGACGGTTGCCTCGCTCTCGGCACTGACAAATTGCTTACCCTCATCTAGCCTGTGATCTCACATGATGCCGGAAAATGCGGAAAATAAACGGCATTTCACCATGGCATTGCTTTTGCTGCTCTCGATCCGAGCTTCGCAGTTTTCGGGTGGCGCAAGTGCCGACATCCCACCCCATGGCCGAGGCCGAATGTCCCACGCGCCGAGGCAAACGGCGCCCGAAACGGCAGCTTTTTTCCTTCTCCATCGCCGCCGCCCGCGATGCAACCTCAGACTCAGAGGACACCTCCAACATCCCACGCGTGAGGTCGCCTTCACACCATTAGCCCCTGCGGCGGACGAATGAGAGCCGGCACCCAAGGTTTTATGTCCAATGGAGATCTTGTCCATCCACCACACCTCTCTAACCCCAAAGGCAACGTGGTTGCCTCCCAAATCTGGTCTACGTGTCTGAGACGCCACGATATCGAAGCCCGTCAGTCGGGGAAATGGGTGTAGCGGCCGTTTCGGTGGCTTTTTTCGACACGCTGCTCTTGCAACCCTCAGAGAAGCTGTCAATCCTAGTTGGGTTTTGGTCGCTAACGCGATGCGGCAGTTGTTCCCCAATGTCTCTGAGAGCTTGGTCGGTGACTTTGCCAGCGCAGAGCTCATGTCTCAAACAACGCATGTCCATACATGGCTCTAATTCTCGTGGACCTTCCGCATTGGTTACCAAAGGAAGAGGACCATTGAGACATTCAAAATGCAGTACAACTGATCGATTATGGAGGTGGCCTGATGCCCAACCTTGATCACATAACTTCTCGGGCCACTTGCACCAGCGCCTCTTGATCCATTGCCGATGGATGAGGACAAAATGCACAACAGGGAGAGTAGGGATGATTTGACTCCAGGACAGCTGTGTCTATTGAAGTCCAGTTGTTTCCGTTGTACTAGCCACCGCTCAACCAGCTCTTCGGGGTGTTCATGCAGTGCCTCAGCGATGGCCAGAGGTCGGCTCATCTTCCTCCAGGCTTCCGTCCGTATATCGACCATCTATGTGTCAAGTCAGTACCGCCGCCATAACAATTCAACCACAACTTACATGGAGAAGTACGCATGAATGCTTCTGTCCTTCAACTCCTTTCTCACCTCCATCGCAAACACCATCGTCTCTTCTCTAGTCCACTTCAGCCCCCTCGTGAATGGCGCCATGATAATACCTTCCCAATTCCCGGCAAAGTTCTCCTCGCACCAGAAACCGAGCTCTTTGTACTTTGAATGTCTCGCCCACGGATTCGTGGGCCACTTGAAACGGTGGACATGTACGTCCTCGAAACCCACGTCCACCATGACGTCTTTTAACCCTTGCACATCGACAAACGGGCGGCCCAAGATCTCCGAGGCCTCTGCCATCATGCACATGCATCTCGACAGAGCGGAGTCGGGCTTGAGGGTGCCGTCGTCGGATAAGGGGTACACGTCGGCGTCGTTAAGCTCAAGGTAGCCTCCGGGGTTGAGATGGCTATCGGGTTTCGCGTCAGCTGCTGTGTGAACGTGACAACGAGTACTTCTATTGGCCACTCACTCGTAGCATTGGGCGATATATGTCCTCCAGTCGTTGATAGCCGACGTCATCATCCGGCTGTGGATGTAGTCGAACGGGCGCGACCACGTCCATGGCTCCTCAATGTCGTCGATCTCGAACTTGACATTCGGCGGGACACTGAATGTGTTAAGCCAAACGACTTTCAGGCAACTTCGCTTGGGCAGACTTACTACTCTGGGAAGTTCGCAGAGAGGTCAACCCCGAGCACCTGGCACATCGAAATCGTCAGCCGCAAGTCAAGTCCGCCGGAGCTGGTCCAGATATACCTCGGCCTCCGGGTGTTCGTCCCCGAATTCAATGGCCCAGATCCCGCTCCCCGTACCACAGTCGAGCACACGCCCGATGTGTGAGTTCATATCGTTCGGCGGCGCCGTGCCGAGCTTATTATCAAATGTGAGAAGGTACATGTTATGTTGAAGATCTGAAAAGACTAGTCAGCAGCCGTTGGTGTAAGTCACCTGGATGAGGCATACCCAGTCGATCGACTTCCTGCTCATCGTTGGGATACATGTATTCTTCCAGGCAGTGTCAGCGTGTATCTGCCGACGGCGGACCATGCGTAGGAGACTCACTGCCCTCCTTATACCTGTGATACGTCCTCCCATTCTCCGTCCGGTAGTTGAGAATCGACTCATTGACGCTGGTGGTTGACGAGGCGAGCTTTCGACAAGTCAGCCTCTGCTATTGTGGTATGAAAGCCCGGCGCTCTTACACTCGCAGTGTCGAAAACACTATCATTATCCGCGGGCTGTAAGTAACAGACACTTAGCCGTGAGAACAAATACAAATCAAGGTACATGCTTTCCCCACATCTTCCGCGTCAATCTCAACGTCGAGATGCGCCGTGATCTGGCCCTCCGTTACCGCTGGCGGGGAGGACGCCGCTGCGGCCGGCGAACCAGCTTTGGAACTGCGCCGAGACGCCGCCTTTTCGGACATCCTCTCGTGTCGGAACTTTCGCTGATTACTGGTTTTGTCGACCTGTCATTTCGAACAGAATCGCCGTTCGTAGCGTCCAGCTCTGTCCCAGAAATAATTATGATCGCACTGTCAGATAGATAACCCAGGAAAGAAAACACACACAAGACGCAAAAAGGAAGAAAGAAGAGAGAGTCCCCGTGTCGCGTCACATCCCGCGCGCGCTTGCGGCCCGCTCCATCTCATTATATCTCCTAGCCGCCCGACACAAACCCCTCTCTCTAGACGGGGAAGTAGATCTGAGAAATGCAAATCGACCGCGACGGCGAACGGTCCAAGACATACATGGCACCTGGCGGGCAGATCACCGGTGGAGAGTAAGTCGGAACTGCTCCGCGGACGTATTAGAGCACAACCGATGGGGACGAAAAATAACGGGAATAAGATCAATCGTACGATGGACCGAAAAAAGGCGGCCGGGTGTGCTGCGGCCTTCGGACCGCACGCCTGCGGGATCTCGACGGCAAGGAGATGCGTTTGATGATGCACATCGCTGGATCCGGGTTGCCAAGTCGGGGGGCCCATTCAGTCACAAATCACGTAGATACGGGCGATGGGTGGCCGTGGGAGGGGAGCTTTTCTGCCAACGAGACAATAATTCCTTCTGGAGTATCCTTTGCGAGAGGCACACTGCCATAATGATACTTTTCTTATTTCTGAGCAGAGGCAGCGTGGTCCAAAGCGGAAACCTACTCCACCGACGTTCCATCGTCGAAATTCTGCGGTCTTTGAAGACTATGACAGGTGATTGCTCACAAAGAACCAGACATGCATCGAGACTACGTGATGTTTCTGCGTAATGTTTGGAATTCACATGGCTCGACTTGCGCCGGGAGTATTCTTCCACCATCTAAGAAAAGACTACACAAGGCGGGACAGAGACGAAAGGAAATACGGTCGTAAATATATACTGTAACCACAGAGAATATTTTCCTGAATGCTTTTCTTTTCTTTTATTTCTTCACCTCGTCACTTTCGAAGTGGTCGAGATCGGAGCATCTGAGCTGAGGACCTCCGCTTGCCCGCTTCGATGTGGGTCTTGGGCACCAAACTTGCCGCTCCATCTAACAACAACACCAATCCTCGATAGTCTAGTGGTGAGGATATCGGCTTGTCACGCCGGGGACCGGGGTTCAATTCCCCGTCGAGGAGATTCTTTTTGCCTTTTTGACTAGATGTCCATACTTGATGAGGCGCAGAAGGCGTCAATGAAGATGATGTAGTCCTAGTCTTAGTTGTTGAGCGCCAAAGTGTTGAGGGGAAGTCAAAGTCCAAGGCGTCGTTATGGCTTCAACGCGCCACCTAAAAAACAACCTGGATGGAAAGCATGTGCAGCAGATAAAGTCCAATACGAACGCCGATGACGAGTCGATGAACGCAATGCTCAACTTTTGTCTTCAATGGCGCGTCCGCAAGATGCACTCTTAAAGAATCACGAGTTCGAAAGAAGACGAAAAGGTCGAGCGGGCAAAACGCCAAGACGCTGCCGAAAGGAAAAAAATCCGCGCCCCCATCTTTCCCGCTGGATCATCCGGGGTAGATAGAGAGAGATAGCGTAAGGCTCAGGCAATTCAGCAGGGACCAGAAAAAATAGGGGACCAGCGATGGCAATGGAACTGGCACAGGGGGGAAATAAAACCCGCGGCAATGCAAACACTGTAACTCGGGGGGGGGGGCTCAGGGATATCCCTCCTCGGCCCCCCGAAAATACATCGTGGACGCGCGCGCGCGAGCGCGAAAGGGCGGCGACGCGACTAAACCCAAGACGGGGCCCTTCCGACCTTGTGCGACGTGAAGCAATGTAAGGTAACCCATCATCCACCCGGCCCAGCTTCGGGTTCCTGTCCATCAAGCGGGGGGTGGGTGGTGGCGGCGGCGGTTCTCCAGAGGGGGGACAGGAAGGTGTTGGCAATCACTGTTTCCCCCCAACCGAAAAACAGGCCGCGGAACCCACCCAGCCCACCAAAACTTTACCTTCCCACCGGGAACGGGATCGTCACGCGCTGTCACAACCTCAATGGGTCCAGATCATGGGCACAAACTTGAGTCCCGGTTTGTCTAGTCACATCAGAAATCAAACTCTTTTCTTGGCCTAATAGTATCCCATAAGGGGGTATGTTTCGCTCTCAATGGTGAAAAAGAAAATTGGCAAAGGAAACAACACAGGAAACACGTCAAAAACCGAAACAATTGGAGAAAACGCCGGGAACGGGCGTCTTCCCGCCAGGACAACCCTTCCAACCCCGCCTCTTCGGTCCCCATAACGCAGCCTGCTCACAGAGTGTCCCAACCATTGTGCGTTGCGTGATGCTGGAGGTCCCCCTTCCCGTCTTTGATGCCAAACAAGAACCCCGGTTGAATGCGTACCCATGCCTTTGTGCGTGCCTGACAGACGGAACAGATGCAGTCTTGCCTCCCATGCCCAGAGTGGAGGACGCGCCGTTGCCAGACTGCCTTCTCTTCCCCTCCGCCTAACCTCCGCCTTCTCTCTTTCCGTGTTCGCGTTCTTTAAAAACCCGTGTCCTTTATGACCCAAACGTGTGTGTTGCGCGCGATTAAAACGATGACTTTCGGCCTCCGTGCCTTTTGAGGGTTTTTGCTGTTAGATCAACTTTGAATCCATTCGCTTTCTTCTGTGCTTTTGGGCATTTTCTCTTTTTGGTTGACTCATGCCATGCTCCTGAAAACCCAACACAACGCTCCCCCGTACGCATCAATCGCTAATCGCTGTGCCAGTGAATATCCCATTTCCCCGCGAGTTTCTTTGTCCTTAGTCCCGTTGCCCCAGATCCTGAGAATGCTTCGCAAAACAGCATCGCAAAACGTATCGAACCCAGAAACTCCGTCCTCGAGTCGTTGGCGCAGGGTATAATAGTCCGCAGGGACGTGAGACTAGATTCCCCGAAGCTCGTCTACCGTAGTAAATGTCCGATCCACGCGCCATGCTGAATGAAAGAAAGGAAACCAGACCGGCGCCATTATCGAAAACAAAAAAAGGGGGGAATAAGAGAAACGAGAGTTAAACCGAACTACTTCAATCAAAACCTCGACGTTGCCGCGCCCCTGGACCGAGGTGGCCCATAACGAAGCGCCTCCTGATGCACGTCTTCCGTTCCCGAGAAGCTCACGCGACTCCGAGTCATAAAGAGGGCCCCAGTCGCTCAAAGCCAAGATGGGAATCGTGTAGAGTTGATGTAAGAAATGAGAAGATGAGTGCCGAGATGAGATGCCAATGTAAATGCGTATGCGCCGTGTGGCACAGAGTGCCGCAAACCCAGGGTCTGAACCCGTTGAAAAGCTTGGGTAGAGAGACAATGTCCCGAGACGGACTGTCCGTCGATGCCGTCCCCAGTCCGTCGGGTAACCTGAATGTCGTCGTGTATTCGTCCTGGAACACCGTAACGCCGAATTATTTCGCCACAATGCGTCCCAATGCCTAAGGGCAGCTTTAGCCCATCCTCTGAGCATTTACCTGCCCAGCATGTGAGGTGGCAGGTAGTTGGAGTTGTTTCCGTTCATCAAAGATCCAGGCCCGCCAGCCGTCATGGCGCCGCTATACCCATTCCATACATTGCTGTTGGTGCTAGCGGGGAATCCAGCAACAGTGTACGACTGTGCGGCCGAACTACCGTTGAAGCGGCCAGCGCCGAGGCCTGGGGGAGCTGCGAGGCCAGGCGGGGGTCCATTGGCGGTCTTGAAACCGTTTGTAGAACCCGTCATCATGCCCCCCATGGGTGAAGTGGCCTGGCCGGGAGTTTGACCAGATCGAACGCCAAGAGGGTTCTTGGAGAAGCTCAAGCGAATGCCACCCTTGACACTGTTGTGCAAGGGCTGGCCGTAGAGATCGTGGAGAGCCTTCGTAGCGAAGGAGACGTCCTCAAACTCAACGAAACACATGGGGCCGTTCTGCTTGGTCCGGAAGCAGAGCCGCTTATATCCTCGCTGCTTGGAGAACATAGCCTTGAGCTCTTCCTCGGAAGTATCGATGGGAAGGTTGCCAACGTATAGAGTATTGCACGGCGGGTTCTGGTCGGCTGGGTTCACCGGGGGGAAGTTATGCCGGGCGTACGGGTGGCCACCTGCCATGTGAAAGGGCACCCCCCCGTGTGGGCCGCTGCCCAAGACGGTAGGCGACATGGTAGCTGGGTGAGCCGACATCGCTCCCATCCCTTGCTGGCCATACTGCGGCAGAGATGATGGGCCAGAAGACGAGCTGGTGTTGAGGGATAGGTTGGCCAGACGCGAGATGGGTAGCTGTGGGGCAGTGGCCCGTCGCTGGGACGTGGCGCCGTTTTCCGCGTAGGCGACCGGGTCTTTCAGCAACTCACCAGTGTCGTCGTCGTCGCCGGCGTCGTCGTTGATCATCGATTTCCCTGTGGCGCGAGTTCGCTCCGACAGATGGTTTCCGATAGGTGACTGCGGGGAGAACAGATTCTGGTAGTGCGCGCTGGACTCAGGATTTGGCAATTCGTTGGAGCCGTAGATGGCGTTCAGGGGCGGCGAGATCTTTTCGAGAGGCTGAAAACCCCCGTTGAATCGCGATGGCTGTCGCGATGTTGGCGCAGAGGATGTCGCAGAGGAAGCGGTGCTCGACGGCCCAGTACCTGCAGGCTCGGCGTATCGCCTCGAAGTAGTCGGACTTCCTCCAAGAATCTCAACAATCATGTTCGCGTCGTTGGAAATATTGGACTTCCCGTCCAGCATGTTTTTCGCCTCGATCGCGCCGTTCGTGGTCCTGAACTTCAGAATGGCCGATCGGAATCCCTTGTCGTCCGAATGGTCCACAGGAAGAACCTCGACGTCCACCAATTCCTTGGACCACACGACCATGAGGCGGAGCGACTCTTCGGAAGTGTTCAAAGGGAGACGGCGAATGAGGACGGAGGAAGCGGCGGGACCTGCGTTAGCGAACGGAGTGCCTACGGGCTTTGTCGCATCGAAGGGGTTGACGGAGGATAGGAACGCAGTTTGGCCGTTGGACGACCTGAAGGGTTGCGATTGTTGCAGAAAAGCCGGCGCAGCCATGGCAGTCTTCGTTATCGTATTTGTCGGATGGAATGGACTTGCGCGACTCGTTGTCATTTCAAGAAACGTCGAGGTATCGCCAATGAGGCTGAATGTGCGCGGCTGGTTCACCTTTACTCGCCGGTCATCCGCCGGTGGTTCGGTGCATGCGCTGGCGCGTGGTTCCCGGGGGGTTGCGTTGTGGTTGCGGGAGATTGCTGGAAACTTGCGACAATCGCGCTGATCACAGGAGTGATTGCCTGAGTGCTTGAGAAGGAGGGTGCAGATTTCTGGACGTAAACGCGCTCCAAAATATCGTGCGTCGACGACAGTCTCTGAGGGGCGGCGAGACAGAGGGCGATGAAAGAATGCAGCCTGCTACAAGAGCGATGTGGAAAAGTTGGGGGGGGGCTGGACTCGGTTTTGGTGGAGAGGGAAGGGAGAGGGAGCGTGCGAGTAGTGCGAGATGAGCTGTCGCAAGGTTATATCGTGCCTTAAAGTTCGGGGACGACGAGAGAAAAGGATACGGTGCCAATGTACCGCGAGGTGGTGGTAGTATTGACGGCAGAGAGGGGACGTAAAGACAAGGTGTGTTGGTGGGAAGTGTGCGAGGGTGAGGGAAGAGCAGGAGGAATGGCGTATGGTGTGGTGTGCGCGCCTTGATGGGTTGGGTTGGGTGCGCCGCGGTGCGGTGCGGTGCGTCAGGACAGGAGAGGACGGGCGGCTGGCCTGCTTCGTTCAAGGAGCATGGGGGAAGGAAGCAACAGCACGCATCTGCGGGTGTGGATGCTACTGGGCTGCTGGTTGCGTTCGAGAGTCGGGTCTCTTCTGGGACTGGACGGAGACCAGGACTGGGACTTGGGTACCGGCGCGCGGTAGGTATGCAGCAGATGACAGGCTAGAGCAGGTCGACTTGCCGGGGCCCCTCGAGGCTTGATGGTGACAGGCACCCAATGGGGCGGCTACGGCCACGGGTGGGTGACTCGAGGACGGAGGCCAGGAGACGGCTAAAGCAAGGTCGACAGAACGACTACCGTGACGGGGGCTTTTGGGCCCAGGACGAAGGGTACCTGAAGGTTGTGAGAGAACCGGGGGTGGGGGGATATCGAATTGTACTGCTGCTGCACGATTGTGGACGGCAGAGAGAGGGGAGGGGGGATTAGAGCGGGCGGAAGCGCGGAAGGATGTTGCAGGACAACGTCGACTTGTAGGGTTTTTTGGTGCGTAAAAGTATCGAAAAAGGCACGGTTGCCTGTGTAGCCAAAGGGAAGCCGGGCTGAGTACCGCAGCAGGTACTTTGGGGAAACGGAAGCACAGGGTTGTTGCAGGACGATGGACGATGAGAGAGATGGGGGATATCGAGGAAGATCCCACGCCAACGTACCTCAGGTACCTTATCCCGCAGCAGGCCAGTTAATTGAACCCTCGCTGAGAGAGAGAGAGGGTGTGTGGAAACGAGAGACGGTCGTACTGTGGACGTGGTGGCCACTGGATGCTGGGCCCGGGGGCGTCGACGGTGTTTCCCTTGGGGTGGTGGCCCTTGTTCGAGGGTTGAGTCTGGTCCAGGCCGCAGCCCAGTCACGGTTGGACTTGGGCCTTGGGTTGGGAGGGACAAGGGAGGAAGTTGTTGTGGAGTATCAATTGCGCGCCGCCGCTGGAGTACCTATTCGGGAGCGACGTATCGTACCAATCAGATGCTGATCGCGTAGAGTTGGGAAGGGTTCGGTGTGGGCTAAGGCAATGCTAAGGCATATGTGGAAATGTATACTTTCTGTGTACCTTGCCCGGTGGGGAGCGACGCGACCACTCCAAGAAGTTTCCCGGCGCCTGTAAGTGACTAGCTCGTAGCGGTCCCTGACAATGACAATTGCGTTATCTTTGGCTTCGAAGACAGCAGGGCCTGGGGAGGGGTTGTTGCTGAATGGTCGTCAAAGTCGTTTCTTTGGAAGTGTTTGATATGGACAAATTGGCGAATAATGTCGACGACCTCCTTGTCAGTGGCGCCCGCCTGGGTCGAGGGGATGTGGGTGGGATGGAGTTGTTGCGTGCGTCTGTATGTACTTAGTATCCCTCGAGGGAGACAGAGAGAGAGATGGGAGGGCGGGCAGGGAGACGGCGCTCACAGCAAGAGTGTGGGCAGCAGCAGTAGTGTTGTAGCGCCAGCAGCTGGGTGTGGGGGAAGTACCGTGCTTCGTATGAGCGAGGTTATGGGCATCGAGGTACCGTCGTTGTGTGTAGGTTGGTGGTGGTGTTGGTGGTGCTGGCCTGTGTGTGGTTGTGGTTGTGGTGGTGGTATCGGCGGTGGTGGAGGAGGTTTCTGGTCGAAATGGACGGATGGGAATTGCAAGACAAAACAACCTGAAGGGCGGGACGTAGGCTAGCGGGCGAGCGAAGCAGGAGAGACAAGAGAAGGGGAAGGAAGGCCCCTGCCAGCACTCTCGGTGCTAGACCGGATTCCCTGGTGGCACAGCCTCTAGAGGGGACAACGGCGTCAGGAGAGAGCGTGGATTGGTTGGAGATGGTGGTAGCAGTGCGACCGGGCTCAGGGGTCTTGTAGACTTTCGGCGATCGTTGGCACCGTTTGAGGGCTGGTGCTTGCCAGGAGGCGCGTGTGTCTGTCTGGCTGGCAGTCTTCAAGGTGGTGCGGTAGATGAGCTGGTCTGCTTGAGGGCTTGAAAAGTGTGTGTGTATGTGTGTGTATGTGCGTCTATGTGTGGGAGAGAGTGTGTGTGAGCGAGCAGCGAGTGTGTGAGGACGTGCAGAAAGTGAGAGGCTCCTTCGGTTTCTCTTTGTGCGAGCGCAGATGATGCATGTACCAGGTATGATATGCAAGCTACTTGGTGTTTGCTGTGTGTTGGGGGGAGAATGACGCAGAGTAGGATTGTCTGTTCTCCAGCGGCTTTAAACCACACAGGATGAAGGCCTCGCGTTCCAAGAGGAGGACGGAGGAGAGGAGAGGAGGCAGCGGCAGCGGAACGTGTCCCGGGGAAGCTCGCAAGATCCAAGCTCGGCTTGTGAGTGGTTGCAGCAGATGGGGTTTGGAAGACATGGAAGGCAGGGGTGGGCATGGATGGGCAGAAGAAGGACGAGCTGGAGAAGGGCACCGCAACTCCTACCTTAGGTACGCTGAGGTGTAGCACCTCATCAGTGTCGCACTTTCGCAGTCTGCCGTGCCGTGCTACGACGGCGTCTCTCGCCTATCTGAGTTCTGGGCGTCGACTGGGAGTGGAGACGATGATTCGAAACAGGAAAAGAAGGAACGACACAGAGATAGCACCTGCCACTTCCGCTTGCAAAACAAAATCAGCCCTTCCTTCCCTCCCTGACATTCAGCAGCAGTAGGTATGTAAAGCAAGCAAGGCGAGGCGGGGCCAGGAAGGAAGGAAGGGACTGCAGTGCGGTGTTTCCAACCGGGAGGTCTCAAAAATCCATGAACGGGAAGGCAGGACCGGGGATAGGAGGCAGGTATGGGGCCGCCTACCTTACCTATCGGCAGGGCAGCACTGTCCCTGGATGTCCTCCTGTGCTCCTGTGATCTTTCCTTGCTTTTTGGCATGTTGCAGCACGCACGCATCGGGGAAGGAGCGCACGTGGATGCAAAATTATTTGATAAGGCAAGAGCGTCGCGAACTCTAGGCAGGCTCGCTGCGCTGCGTCCACGCCGTTATCGTCTTCGGGGTTCCAAAGTTGAGCTATGCTGCGCTGTTGGATGCAATGCGATGCCGGCGCACACCTAAGTCGAGGGGCAGTTGAGATCATATGGGAGATTGTATAGGTAGGGTGACGCAGAAAACCAAATACCTCTTCCAAAAGAAAGAAGGAAAAAATGCAAAAATCTTCAGTCTGTTGCGACTACCCTGCTTGCTTGACGCCTACCTACTGCCTGCAGCGTAAGCTGCCGCTGAAACTTGGGAGGATTGGGACGGGGACATTGCATGGAGCTAGAGAAGTGTGCCTCGTGCCTCTCTATGGCATCTTGAAGCCAATAGGTAGGCTTCTTGGTATCCGTCGAGACAGGCCACAGAGAAGCTCACCACCGCACGGGAGTGTGGAGTGTGGCCTCAGATGTTGTACGAATAATCCGTGCGGATTTAGCCAGACCCAAAGCCAGGCCAGGCCAGGCCAGTCGGTCTGCGAATGCCTTTCCTTACAAAGTACAGTGTGTTTCCTGGGAACCCCTCGACAGATCTGTCGGCCCTGATCTACCACGCGAGACCACAGACCAGACGAGGCCATGTGCCCGTCACGCCAGACCCGGTACGTATCGACGCACACACGAGCAATGGCAGCCAGAGACATCCCCCGGTGCTCCACCTCTAGGCAAGGAACACCACGTCCGCGAAGCAAGGGACCTGAAGAGAGACCAAGACCAGACCAGAAGACCCTTTGCCCGTGCTTGCTTGCTGCGAGCACACCGGCCAAATGCTCGGTAGCCACGGTACTTACTTCACAAAGCTGGTTACTATTGCAGATCGGCATCGACAATCGTCCAGGAAGAAGAAAACCACATGGTTCATGGCCGAGAACCAGCCACTGCCAGCCTTGCAAAAATACACGTCCATCAACGACGCAGTGGCTTTCTAGCCCACTGCAACATACATCATGGATCGTCATTGTGCATTTCACGGTGACGGGGACATAGGAAGTTGTGTGGTGCGTACTTGAGCCGTGGGCTCTGGTTATTGGTAAGAGCCAGAGATGTCGGAGTGCCGTGTGCCGTGGTGCCCCTCGTTCGACTGCCAAGATCCCTGAGGTTTCTGGAGTGGCATCTACAGCGGCACGCCAGACAGTCTGCCATCCGCCGCAGCGAGAGCCTGAACCTGAACCCTTATTTGAGTTCGTTCGGGCCAGTCTGTGCCTCGCCTGCGGTCAAGTTCAAAGAAGACACATCCCTAGCTCTCGAGTCTATTCCGACACTTCTGGTCAGCTTTTCTGCCAGTATCAGACTCGCATCATTTCCAGTCCGCTTCACCTCCTGCATAATCCGGCTGCCAATGTTGCTCTTCAACGGCTCGACGGGACTGATAATCATACTACCTCATGAGACTTGAAACCCATGATAAGCCGCATCGTATGCAGGCGAGCAGCGCACCCGCACCCATGACACGGTAATATCTGCAAGTAGGGGTCTGCATATCGGAATGGATGGTCAAGTAGAAGACGGCAGTCTGGTCGGTATGCCCAAGGAAGTCCCGAGCTGTGCTACACTGTCCTCTCTGATGCTGAAGCTACTTGGACACACTCGCTGGCTGGGAGATAGGAAGCAGTGGCAGTGGATTGCGACTCCGTGTGAGTCACGGTGCCAGTCCCGCAAGAAGTGCATGAGGTAGGATTTAGACTTCCTGTCTTAATAATCGCCAATTTCAGCTTTCCCTCTCTCTGTCTCCCGACGCGTATGATTGCGTGATCAAGAATTCTGTTGATGTGAGGGAGGACGCGGCTCTGCGAGGTACCTACCTAGGTACTCTCACACTAAGGTAGAATGTTTGAATGTTGGCCTAGTGGGTGGTCCTGGAAGGTGAAAGCCCGCGACGGGAATTGGAGCTTGCTGTCCAGCAGCTGCCCGGCCTTGAGGACGAAAGAAACAAGTCTGCCTGCCTTCCCAGACAGGGATGGCACTCGCGCCCCCTTCTCTTTCCTACTTTAAGGTAGGTGTACTATTTAATACGCAGTGTGCGCGGGTTGGTAGTATCTGTACTCGGTACGAAGTGTGCAGCAAGAGCGGGCAGGCGGTAGCAAGTTCCTTCAGCCAGTCGCGGAACGATTGGTTTCCCCTCGTGCAGGCATTCCCTCCCGTCTGTGCTGACGGGACTTACATCCCACGGGTCCCACGGTGGCCGACCTGCCCGCAAAATCAACCTACCTTCACCATGACAAGAGAAGTACCCCAAGAAAAAAAGGGACTGCCAGAGATCTGCCGGTCTCCGATTGCCCGGCTCCCGCTGCGAGGGCTCGGAGTCTCCAATCTCTCTCGCTTTCACCTTCGTCCCGGATCGGCTGCTCGGGCATCGACACCACCCACCTGGACCCGAACCAGACGCAGGCAGGCACTGAGAAACAACGTGAGGCAAGCCTCTCTCGCTTATTCAACGTCACGCTAGACGCCGATGAACCTCGGTAGTAGTCCGCCTAATTAAGAAACATACCTTCACGCATGATTCTACAGCAAAGACTGTTCTTGTTCTGACTTACTCCCAGGCACATGTGATGTGTCAACCCCGAGAAGAAGGGCGATGCCACGCAGCGGCGGCGGGGAAGGTGGAAGGTGGGCCGTAGCCACCTCCAAGAGGCGTGGGACGCTGGAACCTCCCGTCCTTGGGGGAGAGGGTGGCCAAGAGACCTCAACCACAGCCCGAACTTCGACCTCGACCTGCTGGGCTTGACCTTGTCACCTTGCACCTTGACCTCGACTTCGACCTCGTCGACGCTTGCGAGAATGCGGCACACCTGCACGCCAGCAGAACCTTCCCTTGCCCAATGCAGCCCTAGCGCCTTGCTTCCCTGTCCGCTAGCTCACAAGCCGCCTTCCGGTCTGCGCCTTTCCGAAACAGGACATCTGGTGGGGTTCTGCCTCTTTGAAGATGGGTGCGCGCCGTTCGACGCACCCTGCCATCCCTGCCGAACTCTCTTGCTGCTCGTTGTACGTTCCTTTCTCCCTAACGCCTACGCAAAGTCGACGGAGGCTGACATGAGCTGCCCGCACGACCTCGACGTACCTCATCAACATTGTTCGACTTCTTTTGCTGACTTTGACCTCCAGGAGCACCACAACAATACAGAATCATCCGAAATGAATGTCCAATCATCTGCAAACAAGCCTTCTATTACCGTAAACTCCCGCTACCTTCGAGCTTAAGCCTTCGGCAAAACGTCCGTTCTACAAAACCCGGAACTTTTCGTGAGCAAATCTTTCGAACAGCAACTCTGAAAGGATGCGAGACGCGAGACACGGGACAGAGCATCGTTGAGTGTGGCTGCGCAACCGCACCGCTGGCTGGTTCTTTCCAACGCCGATATCATACACCCGCAATTGCCACTGGCTACGAGCACCATGCTGTAGCGTTATTCCAAAACCAGCCTCTTTTGGTACGCAGCCATCATTGTTCTGGCTTGGCTTGGTTTGGTTACTTGCAGGTTGCGACAGGCAATTGCTCAACCTCCCAATGCCTGCACGATAGGCGCCTCGTCCATGCTCTCAACACTTTTCCAGATATCCGCCTCACTGTGGAGCTCTCGTACAGTGATGCAAACCACCACACCAAATTGTTGCCCTCACAGATGGTTAGGCTGACGACGACTTTCTCATCCTTATTCCTCAGCTTCAGTTTTGCCTTCACTGATTTAGATCAAATCTTCAACGCAACAGCTCTCGGACTTAAGATCAATGCTGTCGGAGACAGGCCTAAAGCGCTTCAGCTGCTCTGGGGAAAAACTTTCGAGGTATGTTGCATACACCTCGTCGTTCACATGCTTCTTGTGACGAATATCTAGATCTATGTATGGCGATACATGCCTCCAGTTATTTCGCCCCTGGACGTCGTTTTACACATGACGGAGGCCCAGTCATCTCCATGCAAACCAAGAGATTTTGGGTTTTCCTCCAGGCGCGGCCCGGTAGTCAACAGTGTTTTCTGCGGCTCACTGGTGACACCCGGTTTGTCCTGCCATCCGCTCCTCATCGCATATCTGTGTCAACACAATTCTTTTGTCAACGTGTGAACAGCCACACCGTCCACACCAAGTTTTATCCGGACCCGGTCTGCAAGGGTCCAGTCACAATGCTCCCAAGTGTGACTACTCTGTTGCCTCAAAGCACGAGGATATAGGACTACGGACCATACTATGTAGTACTCTTTGATGCAGGCCAATCATCAGTCTTGCTCTGTGCGGAGGAGGATGCCTGGCATTTGGACCGAAACAACTCCTTGTGCTTGAAGGTAACCCAACCCTCGTGTAACGACAGCTGGAGGTACGCGGCCAGTATACCGACTTATCTTTCGCGGGGAAATGGCACATGCGGAGGTTGGGTAGTATTGGAACAACGGACGACACCCATGTCCGACCTAGGCTGACTCCCCTTGAGATGTCTACGCAGGGCCGACAAAGACAGGAAAAGAACACTGAAATCTTATCCAGCTCTGTCGCCGCGTGTCTCTCTCTCTCTCTCTCTCTCTCTCTCTCTCTCTCTCTCTCTCTCTCTCTCTCTCTCTCCAGACTCACACTATCATGGGCATTTTAAGTCATACCACGGTGACGTACAACCATTCTACCGAGGGGCACCATTCCCATCCCCTAACCTTCTGGGCAACTTCATTGAGGGTACTCGAGGTATTGAACAGTGTTGCGGCTGGTAATTTCCAAGGATTGGCCTTGCTGAACTGCAGGATACGCGAGACGTTGCTGGAAGGGAATTCACAACACCGCAAAGGCAAGGAACTCTCGAGGAACCACAGCCTTGCACAAGTTCACCTTGTGCTGTTTCCTCTCAACTTAGAGTTTGAAGGCCGTGAGTTTTGACCTTGCCCGCGACCAAGATAACCTTCATCGCTTCGGCAGCGATTTTCTGACATCCGTCGTTACTTTGAGTTATCGCCTTCGCTTGTTTCGACATACAAAGGCGTTTAACCGCTGTCCAGATTACAAATCGCCTCCTCGCGGTAGAGAACAACCAGCAACCTGGCGGAAGGAGTCGCACATGTTGCAATTCCATGGACTCGATACGCAGCTGTTTTGATACCGCAACGGGCAAAGCTCTCGACTGAGACTTTGACGAGTGTTATTTCATTGGCCCATAACCCCTGGCAGCACCGTAGCGCATGGCGCTACTGTACGGATGCCATGGCCAGTCACCTCCGGATGCAGAGCCCTGAAACCAGCGTGTTGTCATGGGATGGGTAGTAACGCAGAGCGTTGGAGGAGATGGGCTTTAATTTTGCTTTTCATCTGGCCGAGAATTGGCGCAGCCTGTAGCATCTTGAACATCAACAGACTTTGGAGTTCGACTCAGTGCGCACAAGGATCGAAAGACGACAGGGTCTAGCTTCGGAGCTTTTCTACCAAGCAACGCTGCTTGGTTACCGCGACGAGTTAGTGGATGCATATGCGGGTAGGCAGATCTGCAACCGAGACAAGGCCTGCCAGAGACAAACGGCGGTGGCTATCGTCATGTATCCCACTAATATTGAACCGCGCAGGCGCAACGCTCCACTGGAACTGTCGTCGGGTCTGTACCTTGCGGCCTGCTTCTGACATCTGTCAAGTTGCTGGCGATACGTAATGGCGCATCAACTCATCATCCAGAAACCCAGCGGAATTGGCCTTTGAACACCAATCGTTTCGCACTTATCTACACCTTTTGTAGGAGAGATTGACTACGGCGGGCGGTTGCTTAAGTGGTCGTCTACGGCTTCATTCTCGGCTTTTTTACATACTCTCCCGGTGTCTCTTTGGCGGTCGACAAAAACTCTGTTTCTGCGGTATCAGAAGCATCTGAGTGAGTCAACAGCGGAGCCAGAGAAGAAGCCGATGGAGAAATGCACCCTGAGACCTGCAGTCAGTCGTCAGAAATACGAGCACCCTGTGGGCTAAAGAATGCACCACGCGATGACGAGTTATGAGCACATGCTTCGGCGGAAGCTGCATGATTTGAATTGCCAACATCGTCAAGAATGAACGGCAGCGGGGGCGGCTACTGAAAACGGCCCTAGACAGGTGAGGGTGCGTACCTGGGCAGAAGGGTGTCCCACTGGAAGACTTCCGATACGACAACGAACACAGCATCCCACCGTTCACTAAAGTAGCCTGCGGGGCTTTCGGCTGGTTCTTGGGAAAGCTTGGCGTTGGAGACGGAGGACGATACGGTTCTGTCTCTGCAGCATGCCATTGTTGGTGCTCATGTACACGAGAAACCCGGCGAGTGGGGTCCTTGTGAGGCTTGCAAAAACATGGCAAACATGACCTTTCACTATCAGCAAGCGTTTGTGGCCGTCTTGGCTGCTATGCTCTTCCGAACCCGACGTCCCGAGGGCCAGGTCCGTCGAAGCGAAGCACTGGGAGGGGAGGGTCACAGCGACAAATGCTAACCGACGTGGCAAGCTGGCAGAAAATCCGAACACATTGGTCCATGTTCATGAGTTTGGGCGAAATCGGAGCCATGTCTAAGCAAACTTCAGCTTTGACATTGATATTGAGCTTACTGGCCAGACTCCGCGAAGGCGTATTCGGCTTGACCCCGTTGCAATGAGCAACGCGATAACGCGACTGCCAGCAGGTCGACGACACAAGCCTCATTCTCGCCCTACCTGCATCTTCCTCGTTGAAATTTAGCATGCGCAGGTGTCGCCAGCATAGAACCCGCGATGCTGGTCCGGCTTTCTTCACGGCTCCTTGACCCTGGCGGTCATACAGAGGTAGTAGCTCTGGGATACGGCCATGATTCCAAGACAAAGCGCCATTCTTCCCGCGTGGACAGACTGAGCTTCACGACCAGCCACTCACCGTTCATTCCTTCTATTTGATATTTCGCAGTAATTATGTTCTCCTCTGCAGAAATTCTAGCATCAAACCCACATCGGAAAGGGTTGAAGTTTCTTGTATTCGTCAAAGCAAGGAAGGGTTCCCGCGCTTGTCCCAAGCAGCAGCCAACAGCAGCAGCCTCCATCCATCCCCAAGCTCTGTCTGTCACCAAGCATGCAAGCTGCAGCACATAAAACAGTCTTCGTCCGAAAACCGCCGTAACCCCCAGAACCTAAATTTGGATCACATCCGGAAGAACACCAGCCAGCCCTGCGACGCCAAGACAACCGAAACAGATACGGGCAGGCACTCCCTGGACTGTTTGTGGTGGAACATGCCTGGCACGGAGCCCTCAGAGCCCCAAGCTCTGCCCACGCATTCCCCCGTCTTTTTTGACTCTGCTTTGGTGCAGTGTACACGACGCCTGTTTCTGCTCTAGGTACGAATACCAAACGGTCCATTCCGTCCGTCGGCCACGAGTCTAACGCCGCGGCCTGGCGGATTGCGCCTTCAGGAGCAAGCGGGGCCGTTGATGGTTCTTCAACCGACCCCCGCTGACTCGGCTTGTCTAAAAGTTTCTCCAGTGGCAGAGTCCGAGATGGGTGAATCGAGATATCCCTGTCCTCCGTTCCGTTCGGTCTGTCGAGTCCGTGTTCGTCGTCTTCCGCGCCGGACTGATCCTCCCGCCAACGATGGGTGTCGTGGGTGGAAACAACGCAACGCAGGAACGGCTCTCATCAGCCGAGCTGACACATGCTAGTTGCTTCAGCCGCAATCGCACTACAACATACAGTGCTTACTCTGGGGCGTCTCCGCCAAGGGTCCAGCACCGCTGTCATCAGCCACCGAACAGATGGAGGTCCCTCATTGATTCCCTCGCATCGCATGGCTTGTTGAGGATGCCGTCCAATCTCGAAAAGTAGACATTCTTTCATCTTTGCATATCCCTTGACACTCTCCGTCTTCTTCAATATATCTACACAAAGCCGGGGGCCATCCTCTTCAAAGACTGGCTCGCGCATATCAAATACTACTCTGCAGCTTCAACCTGCATCAAATCACTAGGTGCCTTCCTGCGTCTCAACAAAGCCCAAATCTTCTGCAGCCTGACCGCCCAACATGACGGTCGCACAAGGATACCACAACCTCATTCCCACAACCGGCTTGTCGGAGCCGATCGACACCACGAAACCATATGACCCATCCACACTATCATCCAAAACAGTCCTCATCACCGGAGGAGCCCTCGGCATCGGCGCCGCCTTCGCCCGGGAATGGGCCTCCCACGGAGCCAACATCATCATCGGGGACATCAATGCCACAGATGGCGAGGTCCTGATTGCCTCACTCCGTACGAGTCACCCCAATGCCTCTCACCACTTCGTCAACTGTGACGTCACCTCCTGGGAATCGCAAGTGAACTTCTTCAAGGAAGCCGCGCGCCTCTCTCCAAACGGCGCCGTCGACATCGTCGTCGCCAACGCAGGCGTCAACCACATCGGCCATAATAGCACCTTTGACAAGCCCGTCGCCTCCAAGTCGGACCCCGACGCCCCCAGCGAGCCATCCACCAAGACCATCGCCGTCAACATCACAGGGGTAAGCTACACGACGAACCTCGGCATGTTCTGGCTTCCCCGCAACGGCAAGCGCGCAAACGACTCGTCCAAGCCGAAGGACCGGTGTGTCCTGCTCATCGGCTCCATCGCCGGCGTCGTCCACCTCCCCGGCCAGACGCCGTACTGCATGTCAAAGCACGCGGTGACGGGACTCTTCCGCGCCATGCGCGCGACGGCGTACATGTCGCATGGCGTGCGGCTGAACATGCTCTGCCCGTACTTCATCAGCGACAGCAACATGTTTCCCCGCGCCGGTGAGGCCGCGCTCCTCGGCGGCGGTGCAGGCGGCGCGCGGTTCGGGGACGTGGTCGATGCTGCCACGAGGCTTGTCGCGGACGAGGGGGTCATCGGGAGGGCTCTGCTTGTTGGGCCGAAGATTAAGGATGAGGAAAACGGGGTTGAGGATGAGGTAGCGGCATGGGATGTTTATGCGGAGGATTACAAGGATTGTGAGGCTTTTGTTTGGAGGTGGGTTAGGCTTATGAACACGATTGAGATGGCCAAGGGGTGGGTTGGTTGGCTGAGGGATTGTTTTGGGATCTTGACGAGGAGGTGAGAGGGGAAGGGAGGTTGTTGCTGACTGTGGGACCCTGAGGAAGTCTTTTGTGCAAGCTCGCTGCGTCCAGCCGTGTCGAGGCACACAAGTGGTTTAGTAATGTCTACAAGAAGACGAACATGGCAATATTACCATTTTGAGCAAGATGAGATGTTGCATTGTGAGATCTGATACGCGAGAGATCTGTGGTGATCGATCGATCCGGCTGACGGGGGATAAGGTCAAGCTTTTTGATCCTTGCGGTTCAGTCAGCATCTTGGTTCACACGAAGACTTTCCGCGCTGTCACGGCGTGGGGAACCAACCCATGAGTCGGAAAAGAACTGAAGGTTGCCAGCGTACTTTCGTGTCGTGTCCACGTCGACCCTCATGGGGTTGGTGTTCTCAAAGCTTCGAGATGTATAAATAGACATGGGTTTCGCGGAAACTGCGCTTCACACCAAATTAGGCCAGAGATTCTTAGCCTCACTGAGAGATCCAGGATATCGATGTTCCCGGTGTGGCCTTCGTCATGCATGGGCTCATCTGCTTACCCCAATAGGTTGGGATGTGTTCATCCGACGAAGTGTCTGTCGGGAACGTGAGAGGAGGGGGTATTACTACGCGTATAGATTCAAGGCAGTGCATAGAGCCACTGACGAAGAGGTAATTATGACCTGAGAGAGTTGAAACCGTTGGGGCTCAATCTATCAAGCTCTGTAGTGCAAACTTGTCTAGTGAGCATCTCTTGACGGATCAAAAGCTTGTAAATCCCGACATTTGCTTGGGGTGTGAGTGAAGGGGAGGGTGGGTGTTCTTTTATATGGTCTTGGACAAATGAGTGTGTCGTCAAATGTCAAGTGTCATTTGTGAGATTGGTTTAAGCTGCCCTGTTCTACACAGAGTGTTTTCTTCAGCAATGGCATTAGCGTCGATTTCTTTGGTTCAAAAAGGATAGAAAGAGGAAGTGCTTCCTGTCCAAGTCTAGGCTGTGCCAGATCTGCACCCAGCTTCATGGCTATGCTAGAGTTTTCTGAGACAAGTCGTGGGTATGCGTGGAGGAATACATTGGGAAAGGCGACGAATCTACCACGGGAATAACCAGAAGAGGTATAAGTTGATTTCGAGGCGCGCTTCGAAACACAAAATGCACAGGCGAAATGGGTTATGTTCAACTCAAGATCACCGGGATATCTCATACAAGTGCTCCAAGTAAACCTAATGATACACGATCGAAAAGGCAGGTGATTCCCAAACCTGTGAAATGGGACATGGCTACTTGGAAGCAGCACATTAGCTCTGATGTAGGAACTGCAGGGCATCAGTACACCCGGATAATGCTGAGGTCATTGGAGACGACGATGCGGGCGAGAGACACGATTCATCTGCGAAGACAGCTTGCTGTATTGAGCTTCTTACCTGACTGAGCCTGAGGGACGCCGACGAGTGATTTCAGTAAGGCAATGTGCAGTAGCAGTGCCACCACCATTCTTACGGTCGAGTGAATACAACTGCAGCAATCAGCAGTGTTATACACATGAGCTTCGCAAAGTATACGCCTCAGGCTCAAGGTCTCGCTGTATCTGCATATTAGTCTAATTATCCCAGAGGGTCTCGTTTTCTTGAGCCAGGATCGCCGCTAATTTTGCTGCCGCCTGAAGATTCCAGAGTATCGATGATACCTTAGCAACAGAAAAACCGACGAGCTTAAGCTGAAAGAAGGCTCTAATTCCTCTTCCCCGTTAATAATCAACATGCCATGTCGTCCACCCCTACAGTCCGTTGTTTATTCCAAGATTTTGCCCCCGAGCTGATATTCCCATCGCGCTTTCTGAACCCTGGTCTTTAAGATCCACATGCCTTCCATGTACTGGCGCGTAATGACGACTCAAGGAGGCAAGATCGGTGTAGGCTTGGTAACTTGTTGAGTTCAGAAATGAACATCACAAGTGTTTGATATACCTTTGAGCGTTGAGCAGTTGACGATAGCTTAGCTCACCGAGATGACAAGATACGGCCACATGTTCCGCACATACATACAAGCGCAGAGCCGTGGGCTAGTTTGCTCTGCGACCATACATCCGCCCCGATGTGTCCTGGAAGGATGTTCACGTCTGGCAGAGTTTTGATGCTAATCCCCAGCTCATTGATGTTGGCGCTTCGTCCGTGGATGTGAGAATACTGGAATGCGATCTGGAAAACGAGGGATTATAGAGGGTAGAAAGAGGTAATTTAACCACGGTGAGAGATATTGAGACCTTCCCGGTGTTTGGCATGAGTTCTTTGATGACCCATCAGGCATTAAGTAAACCTTGAAGCGATGTCTACACTTTTGCAGAACCTAGCGTCAACGCGAAGTGTCGGGCTTCATGTAAGCGTCAATATTATCGCATCTACTCGGGGAGTGTCTCTTTGGGAACGTTAAATAGACGCAGATGCTATGACTTTTACGTCTTCTAGACCGAACCGGCAAATTGTACTCTTCACCGCGAATGATCATTGCGATGCCTTTTGAAGAGAGTGTGACCAGCAAAAGCGAGGCGATGGGGAATGGAATCTCTGGCATGGATAATGCAATACATTCCAGCATGTTTATGGATGCAAACATCCGAATACGTATGAAGAGGTGGTGGACGCCAGCGAGTACGCAATATATACCCTTGTTCTGGACCCGGTTTGCAAGAGACGCGCATGAAAGACTTTAGGCCCCATACTCTGCTATGACAGGCTTTTAAAGTCACTGTACAGCGCTTTGGATGAGTCTTTTATTCGTGACGAGTAAAAGCCTATGAAGCGCACGTCATCTGAATACATGCACGTGTATATGATGTTCCAATGGCAGGCATGGTCTAGCAGACTTCCGTCAGGGTTTCCCGGAGGTAGCCTAGACTAAGAACATTGTCTTTCAGATATTCTGATGTAGTGCATATATACTATAAATTAACATCACTTGGGCTATGAAGAGACCAGGGGAAATCATAGGCTTTGGCATACTCCAGCTAAGTATGAACACGCTGTGCCAGTGGCGCACTCGCATCGTTCTACGATCAGACCCGTGTTTTCGGCAGAAAGAAACCTGCAGAAGATGGTCGATTTGGCTCATATGATACACTTATGAATAATTCACAGAGCTTGGGGAACTATGAAGGATGGCGAGGTTGGTGGTGAGACGGTCATCGAGTATGGAAACGCAGACCGCTCGGATTCTTGTGTTGTAAGCTCAAGTTTCTCTTTTCCTACTTAATAAGAAGAATATCTGCACCAAACTCTGGGGAGCGGTACTCAAGCCGGCGAGACGAGTTTCAGTAAGTAGTCTTTTGCTCTTACGTGGACGGTCTACACTTCTCACACGGAAAGAGTCGACGTCTCGAGTAGCTCAGCTCGGAAATCAGACCATGAAAACAGCCACACGATATGGCTTTAGAGTCCTTTGTTTGTAAGATGGCGAGCCCACTGAAACATCTTCGTGGCGTTGATGGTGGTGGCCACTGTCTATCCACTACAGCGATTATGTAACTGGCATCGAGGACCTCGGGAACTTTGTGTTGCGGCTCGATACAGCTCCAAGCGGTTTAGTTGCCGTCAGGCTGATATCGCAACAACAGAAATGACTCTTCTGGTGCCAACAGATATGTAAATACCGTAGGTACCAATACGCAGGACCCAAAGCTCATTCCATTACGAGTGTCTGCGGCGATGGACCAACGACCAACGCTACTAGATAGTTCCTCAAATATTCCCAGGCAACGTTGAATCTGCAGAGCTGCAGCGGTATTTGAACCTGATTCTGTGTATGCGGCTGCTTTTCCTTCACGCATTCACCTGGCTTGACCAGGCAGCTGCTGCCCGGTTGTTGTTGGCCCCATCAAGTGCCAAAGGCAGTCCAGAAGCCGTCACCCGAGCACCAGCTTTGATCAACCAAACAGAGCGAGCTCCGAGCAACAAACGCCAACGACCACTAGGAAGGTAAGTTCCACGTAACGGTTTGTCGTCTCACCTGCCTTTGCCTCCCTCGCCCTTTCTCAACCAGGGTCCTCTTCCTCCCATATCATATCCACGTCTGGCTGATACCAAGAACTTCCTCGGAACACACTCCTCGCCCTGCTTATCTGTCGATTTCATCCTCATAGGTTCGTTCACCATACTGTCCTTGCATGAATATTCAACTAACAACCGGCGCAGGATCCTCCCATCATGCCTGAGCGCCCGAGCGAATTCCGCCAGCGCGGCGAGACCACCGCCGAATGGCTGGACAGATTGCAACGTGTCAGCCCTGATGCTGGCGATGGTGTTGACGGCTTCTCCAAGATGATGGCGGACATTGAGCGAGAGTCGGAAGAAGCTGCTGGCTTTCGCTGGCATTTGCAAGAAACTCAGCAGCGACAAGACGCCATCCTGAAGCATTTTCAGGACTTTGTCAAAAAACTCGAGAAGCTTCCAGACGACGTCACCGACGACCAGCTTGAAGAGGCATGCTTCCCCCCTCCCAAGGCGGGTGGCTCGGGTCGCTCCAAATGGAACCCCCTCTCGCGCAACCTGAAGCTATTCATGGGATTCGCCGTGCGCTTTGGTGTGCCCCCCGGTATCCACGACGCTGCTGTCTCCGACAGCTGCCTCACCCAGTACCGCGAGGTCCTCATGTTCTGGGTTTCGAGGAGCTACCGTCTGCGCGATATGGATGGGCCTCGGTCCCATGAAGTCTCCGATGAAGTGACGGAAGTCGTGCGATATCTGGAAGCCAAGCATGGCATCATCCGCCGCTCTCAAAACGTTGCCGAGAAATCGTACGTCGACGTCGAGGAGCTGCGTCACATGGTCGATGAGGAAATGGAGGCTGTGGATGGGAAGAACATCATTGGACGTTAAGACTCGGGGGAACTTGCCGAGAAGCGTCAAAAACATATAGGTTCAAGATGATCTCACAGTCATGGGCACTCAAGGAGAATACGCTGCAATGGAATTGGCGGGATCCCTTCTGTCTTTTGAAACCGATATGGTCAAGTAGTCGTAGTATCCCAAACATACTTCGGCTCTTGAGATAGAGAATCTTGAAGTGCTGGTGCTCTCCGATATTCACTACTAAACCGTTGTCAAAAGGCCCAGGGGACCCATAACCCAAGGCGTCGAACCTGAATAATCAAGGCCACTGAAAGCATGCTCCTCTATCAGGTCTCACTGACTTGGTTCGTGGCTCCTACAGACTGCCACATTTAAACAGCTTTTCCTGTCGGGGCTTGCGCGTCTCGACGGAGCATAACACAACATTCATGCGTGAAGCAGATGCCGCTCCCCGGTGTCTAGCTTCAAAGAGAGGAACAAGTAGGGAAGGGTGACCAACCTTTCAAACTCAGTAGCCACTTCCCCAGGTACCTCAAGTCACGTAAGACATTTAAGCAGGAAGCAAGACGATCTGCGTCCTAGACACGTTGTGCCCCTTTTATATCAGTATGTCACACGCCTATCTAACATAGAAACTTTAGAGTCGTTCTCACATGCCGCTGTAGCTCCATTGCTCTGCCAGTCTACACGAATACTATCAAAACTATACCCTGAAGCTCTGAAAAGCTCCCAGGAACCCTCAAAAACAATATCGGCCCCTAAAACAGAACCAAACAGCAAAAGACTGGACGAACAGGGAATCGAACCCTGGACCACTCACAGATTGGACGATGGAGTCATCCGGTGCTAAGCGAGTATTATACCACTAAACCATTCGCCCAAGATGATTTCGCCCGGACTTGAACCGGAGACCTTCAGTGTGTTAGACTGACGTGATAACCAACTACACCACGAAACCATTTGAATTGATGAAAGAGACAGCGAAATGTGCGTATGTTAGGGTCGGCGACGAGGCCGGAAGTTGTCATCGAGCGAGGATTGGGTGGTGGGCGCGACGTGGTGGGGTGCATTCCGGCGCGGTGGGTCGGCGAGATGAGAGACCAATCAATCTCGGACTCACATCACGTTAAGAGAAGGTCGGTTGCCATTCAACTCTAAAACCAAGGTTGTGTCTCCCTCGGTTGCGCTGTGTCGGGCAGTGATGTTCTCTCGCTGCCTGTGGCCGTTATCTCGTCCGGTGATGCCAGCGTGGGGGCGCTCAACGGTATCGAGCAGTCTCCCAAACGAATGGCAGGTTGGCAGGGGCGCGGACAAGGGTGAGACGGCTGGTCGTTGTCAGAGCCTACGGCATCTTGTCCCAATACTGTGATTGTGTCAGCCTCGTATCTACGCCGCCTTTGAGCTCACACGGTGGCCGGAGCGGAGTCGAGTTCGGTATGTGGCAGTCGATGTGCGGATGATCCCATCACCTGCCTGAAGATCTTGGCTCTATCCGTACTCAGCCAGCCATGGAGTTGAACATGCCATGTGACCTGTGGATCTAAAGTACGAGATCGGCACAGCCCCAGCCTTGAGCCGCATCCGCTCGTAGACGTCCGGTTCGGTCGGGTACTCCTGGAACGGCGGTGGCAGCGGAGACACACTGGCTCGTCATTACGAAGCACGTGGCGTACGTGGTGGTACACGACAAGCGGCAGCCTGCCTCCCCGGAATGATTATCCAATAGTCAGGCAATGACAAGCGACTTGGAGGATGAGTCCGGAACCATGGTGATACGCAGAAACCCGTGCCTCATGGGAAGGCGTCTTTCAACCCAGTCCTGGATTGCAAGGCGCGGCGCGATGGGATCACTCAACGAGACCGCGCGGCCGACCCGGCAGTTTCTTGAGTGGCGGTAGCAGGCTCAATCGCTTTCGGGTATCAACTTGACCGCGCGCTTCGGGAACTCTGGTCCCTGATGATTCCGGGCGACTCGGGCCCGACCTTCGCGCGAAAGGAACATCGAGCTCAGACTTTGGAGTGCTCAATATAGCAGCACGGGCCAGTGCGTTCTCTCCAAGGCAGACCAGTTTGTTGGCAGTCCTCAGGTACGCAGGCAAGGCGAAGGCCTGTGATGCGTGCACAGAGCCTGGGAATAAGTCTGCACAGTTTAGCGCAAGGTCGATGTTGACCACTGGGGATTGCGAGATGAACTAGAGACTAGCTCGTGCGATTGCAGATCCTCCGCATGGAAGCACTGGGAAACCCATGGCAATGCGGCGCAGGCTACACCAGGTTTGGCTCAAAGGACAACGTCGACGGCATAAACATCGAAAGACTCGATATTGGGTGGCACTTGCGGCAATTGCGTTGGCAAAATTTGACCGCGGCAGAATGGTAGAACGGGAGTTTCGACCAAGGACGACAATGACAGCTGTCCGTAGAAGAATGGACGGTTGAAAATTGCATCGACAGATGTTTGCTACAATGAAGCAGAAGTCATCAATAGTCGAAATGAGGTGACCCGGATTTTGGGACCGAGTATTGGGGGCCGAGCATTTAGGGGATCGACGACGAATTGGCGCATTGACTTGGTCAGGGTGGTTAGAGGATTTAGACTTCCTGCCTGAAACTCTGTGGTGCTAATGGTTCAGTCCGTCTCATCTCCGCCACGTGGAAAGGTGAGATGGCGGAGAATTGGCCTGGGCGCCCGTCTCGCAGTAGACATCTCGGCTCTTTGGCGAGTATGGTGTCAGTTTCCACATGGCTGTTCGAGAATAAACGACATCAGCCATGTCGATGGAGATCATGTCGAACGAACCAGGGGCGAACCGCTGTCGAAAATCTCTGCCGCTGCAACGACCGAGGCATCAGAGACGGACCAGGGCTCCAGGTGGAGGAACGTTGACAGGCCGTCGCTGGCACTTGAATGGCCCGGGGTCTAGACGCCGTTTGCCAAGTCTGCAACCCGGCAGACCGGTTCCTCGGTTCAAGCAGAAGTTGTTCCTTCGAGGGTAAAGCCCGCAGGCCGGACATGGAGAGCGGGTCAAGGAACAGCAATCTCAGAATCGAGATGTCTTGTTTGGTTGGCAACGGGGTCGATATGCGGGTGATGAGGAGTAAACGAAACCACCTCATCTCAGTAATCCAAAAGCATGGAGAACAATGTCATCCAGCAGCACAGACAGGAGCTCATACCGAGTTGGGGGCCAGAATCCGGCCTGGGTTCCTGGACAAGCCATGGACTTGCAACGTCATGGTGATGGTGATAGGAGGGTTGAAGTTAGGATCTTGCCTAGAAAGGACGCCCAGGCCGAGGAATGGAGTGTCGCAGTCGTCATGCCCTCGGTATCGGGCCGTAGTGATGTGACAGAAAGTTGAAGGGAGTGGACTTTGCGAGAAGCGAGAAGACTGCAGTCGCATCTGCGGCTAGCATTCTGGGGACCCCGGAATCCCACCAGTCGGTTCACAGGTGTAAGGCGCAAGGGAGCCTGTTGTTAAGATGTTGATATCAGGCTATTTGGGAAGGAGAGAAAATTTTCATGACGAGCGCGGGTTGGAGGCAGAAAATGACGAGTTGCGATTGGCGAATTAACGGGGAGTTCAAAGTCTTGGCTTGTTGGTTTGCTCTGGACTGGCCGATTGCTCACCGGGGATAAGGCGGGAGGCGGCTGACCCTCGTCTATCGGGAAATTTGCGAGTCTTTCCAAGCTGCCTACTTGGTAGAGATTTAAAGTGACAGGCGGACAGTGACGTACGTGTCTTAGTCTTCGGCTCCGAGTGTCCGCGGCAAATTGGTTCGGTTGCGGGTTATTCGTGGATATACGGGTATCCGCGGTGATGATTCTGACAATTGATTGTGTGTAGATGAAGGATCTGTGGTTGATAGGGGTGGGCCTCTTGGCAAGTCATGAAGTGGTTGACAACGTCTGAGGAACTGGGGTCCAGGAAGTGGGAGACGGGTCGCGGTCGATTCTTCGGTGGTTCCTGTTGAAGGTTGTGACCGGATCGGGAAATGTCGATGAAGTTGAAGAGTCGGGTGCCAGTTTAACCCCTCATAGAGCGCGTGCGTATTCGGCAGTGTCCAAGGTGACTTTGGTCGATGAAGTGCATGGAAGCATGCCCCGGGCTGGCATGGACAGGCTGTGTTGGGATACGGTGGTGCATGTGGATCAGAAGCGAGAGAGCATCTCGCAGATTCGCAGGATGGAATAGCTGCAGCACCTTGGTCAGTCCCGTCTGCTGTCGGTGCCTTCCATCCTTACCTAGCTACCTCAGGTAAGGTAGATAGGTACCTCAAGGTTCAGAGCTCGGGGTAGAAAGGAGCGCGAGTTGTTGCATTGTCGGCTGCGAGGAGGTGGTCGAGGAGACGGAGACGGAGACGGAGAAGGAGGAGAAGGAGGAACAGGTAGCAAGGCCTTAGGTAAGGTACGGATGCATGGCCGATTCCCTGTGCATTGGCCCTGCATCTGCATTCAAGGTGCATTGGCTGGAGTGCGGCTGTGCATTTAGTCCCTGGGAAAGGGATGCAGGAAGCAGGAGAAAATGCGAGCTAAAATGTTTGGTAGACGCAGGAAGGAAACTCTGATACGGAGATGCTGGAAGCTGCATTCAGAGGGAGTCAGTCATGCTCTTGCCAGTGGTTGGACTACCCCGAGTGCGTAGGTGATGTGGGCAGCGGACAGGAAGAAGGTGGAGAGGAGTATCGTGGAGTGGAGACTTTCCCTGCCATGTGCCGATAGCTACCTTGCCTTAGGTAAGATTCAAGGGCTAGTGGGAAAGAGCAGCCGGGATGCTGTCTCCTCGGCCGAGTGTCAAGTCAGAGACTGAAGAAGGAGCGAATGTGTCTATGGAAGGTATATGGATCCGTAATGTAATCAATCGCCTGAGGTAGGGAAGGCACGATTTGACGGGAGGCGTTGATTGCAGGAAGGAGGGAGCTCCCCACATGGTCAATGACGCAGGGCAGGCGCGCTCTGCATCGACCTCGAGTATCTTTGCCGGGAAATAGCTTGCAACGGAAGACACGGCTTTGGTCTCTACCTCTTACCTTACGGACGAAGGTGTAGCTTGGGTAGGTTGCACGAGAGGAAAATGGCCGATGGGACGGCATGGAAAAGAACTGGAAGACTGGGGGGCAGCGTGGCCTGCCGCGGCAAGGGCTTTCAATGGCTGGAAGCCACCGGGACGAACCACGAGGTGAGGCAGTCGTTGGGGTCCACTCCACTATCCACTGTCCACCGTCCCATCGCCGCTCCTGCCCTGTCCTGTCTCTGCTGCCCTGTCCATTCTGCCCTGCACCTGCACCTGCACTTGCAGCTGCCACACGCGGAGCCATTAAAAAAAAAAAAAAAGACAGAAAAGACTGAGAAACAGAAACACCAGGAGCGCGCTAAAACACAACTCGTCGGCATCCACTGCGACCTGAACTCCACTTTCTCTCCTGTCAAAAGGCTCGAGAGCGAGCACCCCAACACATGAGAGGTCAACCAACTCACTCGTGAGCCCACCGTCCCCTTGGCCGGAGGCACCTTACCACATGGGACGGTTGAGCACCGCTGGAGCTGGTCCACCGGCCATGCAGGAGCGGTGCTCGTGCGTCGCAGCTCTCTGGGTCTCTGGGTAGACGGCAGCCTGACTCGCTGGAAGAGGAGAAGACGCGCCGTTCGACAACTCCTCTCCTCCTCTCCTCCTCAGGGCATCCGTTGATTCCACCTCAGGCTCATCCAGCGGTGCTTGCGGCTTGCCTTCTCTGGCCATTGACCGTCGCCGCCGAAAGAGACGGGACCGCCCAGGCCGGAGTGCAGACAGCAGAGCACCTCATCCGTTGGACCTGCCCCAAAGACACCAAAACCCCGTCTAAGCGGCATGAGACTCGCCCGGTCAAACGACACTCGCCAGTGACGAAAGGCCAGGGTATTACTGCACACACACTAGGTCACCTTACCTGGCCAATTGGAACCCGACCTGTCCATCGGGGAGATATCACTGCATCTTGGCTCAACTATCGGACATATAGCGAGGGCAGCATGCCATTTTGGGAAAGAAGGAAGGAAAGAAGCGTGGAGATGGACCCCCGGATCAACATCGACACCACGCACCAACGACGGGACCACATCACCACCTCACCACACCTACCTTATGGTACCTACCTAGGCGAACCATGCAACGGCAGAAACGGGGAACCACCTCACTCTCAAACACCGCCGCCGTCTTCGCAAACCGCCAATCCCCAAATCTCACGTTGTTCCTTTGTGCACACGACAAAGCTCGCTGCCCTAAATAGCTTGGGGCCATTGACGACGTTGGACCTACCGTGCAAGCGTCCGACAGTAGCGTCAGCCTCTCCGTTATTTCGAGACAGTCCAGCATCCAAGCTGCGAGACACCTTTCCACTCCTGGTCGCCTCCTGCTTCTGATGATTCTCTCATCGCATCGTCTCATCATCCGCCTTCTCCGGCGGACACTGTGCCTTGGGTTTGCTTTGTGAGGTACGGATACCTTACTCTGTAGAGCGCATCTGTATCCATCGGGCAAGGTACGGACCAGGCATCCGTGGACCGTGGACCGCCCGGGGATTCTTACATGCCCCTCCCGCCGTCGCTTCCTCGTCTCATGTAGTCTCGTCTCCATCTCGTCCGTCGTCAGCAATAAGATTTTCTCTTCTCGTCTCTTCGTCCAATCCCTCGGCCTGTCACCCGTCGTTGCCCGCCAGTCACATCACCCACATCGCATCACATCGCATCGCATCCCATCCCGTCACCTACGCGTACCTACATAGAGACTGCGTATATCGCGTGCATCGCACCGCACCCGCACCCGCCTCTCGCCATCTGTTGCCGCCACACGTCGCCTCTCGCCTCTCAGCCCTGACGAGTCGTTTGTTCTTTGGGCTCCTTCCACCAAACAGAACAGCGATTCCTTGCCTTGGCCCTTGTTGCAGTATGTCACCTGGCGGCTGTGTCTTGTAATGCGTGCAACCATCAACACATGCTCTGCCATCAATCAAGTCGATGCCTTTTGCTTCATCCCTCCGGCTCGCCTTGCCTGTCCAGAGCCTGAATCCTGGCGCTCCGGCATTGGCATTGAGCTTTCTTTCTTCTCCGTGTTGCTGCTGACTTCATCACTTGATCGTTTTACCTTTACTTTCTCTCCCTCCTCCCCCCTCCGCCTGGCCTGCTATCTGTTGCTTTTGCTTTTTCTTACAGTGTCTATTTCGGTCAGCCAATGCAGTCGAGCCCGGCAGCCGGCAAGCGGGAATAACCTTAGCTGACCTCAAGTAAGGTATCGGATCAGATCAACCTCAATCGTCCTGTCTTGTCCCGGGCCTCCAGGACGACAGCCACAGTACCAGCCAACCAACCAACGCATCACTTGCTGGCTTTCTCCGGGATCACCAGTTACTTACATGGACACACCATCGTCTTTGACGACCCCATTGGCGACACTGCACCGCACTGCAGCACTGAAAGCACAAGAAGAAAAAGCACAACCAGGTCCGATTACCTTACAGCAAGACAGAAGTGACGACTGCATTTGACAATCACTGACCTCCCTGCTTCTGCTACCTGACTTCTGCTCGTGACGCCCCCACCCTCCCAAATCCTTCCTTCAGCTGGGTTTATCTTTTGCATTATCCTGACCGTTCAGCCTGGTCGGCGATTATTTTGCCTCTCTCACACGCCCCTCCGCCTCCCGTCACCTTACAGATACCTACCTTAGGTACGCAGTAGTAGTGTAGTGTACTTGGACCACGACCTGGGGCAGACCCAGTACGTACCCGTTCAGGCCCGCAAGGTAGGTGCCTTAACTTAGGTACCTTTCCACCTCATGCTTGAGCTGACAGCCCGTCCAGCGGCGGCACGCACCACATCCAAGGCAACCTGCTGCGGCAAAGTCTCTCACCTGCGGTAACCTCACCGGGCAGCCGCTACATTAACCTCTACCTGCTACCGCCATCAACGTCTCAACTTCAACAGCTCACCCTCACTCACCACAGGGCACCTCGCCTCGCCTATCCACTCGACCCCGACATTGACCTAGCGTCCCCTGCCTACCTGGTACCTCCTTCAGGTACCTGCCTACCTACCTTACCTTACGAGAGGCCCTTGCAGACCAGACGACGGGTGGACAAGCCAAACTCGCCTCTTCCTGCTGCACTGTACCAACGGACCTACCGCCCGCTGCCTTAGCCAACTTCCATTGGGCACAGAAAAAGAGAGAGAGCCTTGCCGCGAACTTGGATTCCATCTCTCTTTTCTGCCTCCCGTCTTCCTCATCTTGACCCTCGGTCTCTTCCTCTTCCTCTTCCGTCTTTTTCTCTCTCTTAACGCTACTTACCATCCTGAGCTGCTTGCCTACCTACCTACCTACCTACCTACCTACCTACCTAGATACGGTGGTAGTGTTGCTGCTGCTGCTGCTGCTGCTGCTGCTGCTTGGCCGCCCCCATCTTCCATTATTCTTTTTTGGCTTCCACCCAGCTTGCTGCTGCGCTGCACCTTGCACCTTGCACCTGTTCTTCTACCCCCCGTGCATCTGCATTTGCATCTGCATTTTGCTCGTCCCCCGTTCCCCGTCAACCCCCCCCTACCCATATCCCAGGCTAACACCCCCCTCCTTCGTTCCCCACTCTTCCAATCAATTCGGAC